>VMBQ01008707.1:25678-36582 GCA_007657795.1 Dreissena rostriformis
TTTTTAAAAAAAAAAAAAAATTTTTTTTTTTTTTTTTTTTTTTTTTAACTTCTAGAGGGGATTTTTTTTACAAAATAGGGGAAAAATATATACTCTTTCTTTATATACTCTTTCTGGAGGGGAATGGGGCCGAATAATGCCGAATATTTAATAAGAAAAAAAAACTGTTTGGCATGTAGGTACCTTGCATGGACATCTACCTTTTGATGAGGTTTGAGGTCACTGGGGTCAAGGTCACTGAGGCTAATAATAGATTTTCTCAAGGTCACATTTTTTTTCCCAGAAAAATTAATCCATATATCGACAAAGCATCATTGGGGTGCATCCATCAGTTTTACTGATATCCTTGTTGTATATTACGTCAGAAGACCGATTGACAAATTTAAGTTCGTAACAAATAATTATGTCCAATGTTTAAAAAAAGAGATTGAATAGGCATGAAAGGCATTCATATCCAACGTAATCCACGCTTACATCCTGTGTCTGTTTTTATGCCCCCAGGTATGGGTGGCATATAGCAGTTGGACTGTTCGTTCATCCGTAAGTCCGTCCGGCATTCCGTTTTCTGGAGGTTTTTTACGCAACACTTTCAGATATTGAGCTGATTTTTGGTATGCGAGTCTACTTACATGATGTACAGATGAAGTGTGAGTTTCGATCCGGTCCATTGATTTTTGGCGAGGTTATGGGCCTTGGACTTAATTTTTTTTGTCTATAATAACCATTTTCTGGAAGTGTTTTATGCAATTTAGTATAATGTAACCTATAAGACAACGTAAACTGTTTAAATGATTTTCTTAGAGAGTACAGCCCTACATGACTCAATTTTTTAGTATAATGTAACCTTTTCTGGGATTTCTGATGAAGGTCTAGAATGTTTGTCACTGGAAATACAGTAATCTACCTGAATATAGTGTAATGTACTGAAATCTACCAAAATCTATCTAAATAACATCAAAATCCATTATTGTTAGGTATGTTAAGTATATGATAAGATAATATATATTAACAATTAATAAAAATAAAACAATTTATTACTATCATTCATCATGTATAGCAACAATCAAATGTAGAACAAAATATGGTGATTTGATTTAAATACTGCTCCTTTGTGACGGGGCCTCTTAAAAGTCAAAGTCAATTGAATTTATAATTTATTTTACAATCTTATAAATAATAATACCTCAGAATGCCACAAACAAATTTAATAATTCACATTGGATAATTATAAAGACAATTAGTTATCCATAGGTACATGTTAGTGTTTTTCCCAGGAGGGCAAAGGGGCATGGCGCATTATTTTCAAAAAGGGCATTTTAACGCGCAGTTTAGGCAAAGAAAGGGAAAAACGTTCCATGGATACCTGGTTTTGGGAAAAACATGTAATCGCATCAGAGGCAGTTGTGGGAAAAACAAAAATATATAAACAAGCAAATTTAATGGTTATTAGCTCCACTGGCCAGAGGCCAGCGGGGCTTATGTCATGGTTCTGNCTGGAATGCCAACACTGGTCCAATGACGTTGATCAAATGTCCGGCTGTAACATCAGGTGATGTCCATGGCACATCAAAGGTGTTGTCCGGATGTGACGTCAGGCGTTGCCCATGGCTCGTTGAAAGTGTTGTTCATGTCAAATGCGTTGTTGTTGTTGTAAAGAAGTTCTACTTGTCCTTTTTGTTCATGCTGATTCTCATGTAGTAGGCGTTGTTGATCTACGTACCTACGCTCACACTGCGTCACTGATCCATTGTTGTTTCTGTTAAAACCCTCATTGTTGTCCTTTCTGTTATTGTTTTTATTGTCGTGTTTTAATTAGGGATGGGAACGAATATTGAAATGATATTAGAATATTTGTTTGTCCTTATTCGAATATATTCGAATATTCGATTTTTAAACCTTATATTAAAATGTCCCAACTTATGACAGTCCGGAGCAACGTACTATTCCTGATTGCCACAAATACCACTAAACATCGTATCTTATGTGCAGCTTTGAAAAACTGGATAGAGCGATTATTGTTTAAAAAGATCATTGATAATTATGTTCTTGCTTTAAAATAAATACTCTTCATTTTCATTAGATATAAGATATATGTTTTTCCGGAAAACACATTACCGTAATTCCAATTTATTCAATACTTCTAATTGATTTGGATTACTTCCAATCGACAATATTTATGCTTTTGTTTTCTCTATTTTTTCTGAAAAAGAGAACCGCAACGAGTTAATTGGTTTATATTTGAGTACCTAAATTCTGATTAGATGTTCATTGCTTTAATATATGGATAAAGCAATTAAAACATGCATGTCAGACGTCCCGAATAAAAGCTTGACAGCCCGCTTTTGGGAGTTTGTCCCGACATTCGTAATAAATGACGTACGTTCTATAAGTTCACAATAGAATTCGCTATTCAAGCTCTGTCTGTCTGGCTCAAACTAACCATCGCCAATCCCTTTATTGCCCCCTATTAACGATCCACTTCTACTACTTTGGTGCACCAGTGTCATTTTTGACATCTTATCAGCAATTTATCGGCAAATTTTGATTTTATCAGGCATTCGCACCATGGTGTTTTTATAAAAGGGGTCGCTAATTGCTATCGATAGATGTGTCGCACTGAATTAAAAGCCTACTGCGGCCCAATCAAGTCCTACGATACTGTGTATTATACCACCTGAGGTTAAAGAAACCGGTCAAAACACAGATTTTGTATTTCAAACAAATTGAATGCATATCGATACGATTTATGTTTCACATAAATTTACTTTCATTTTCGACTAATTTCCAAAAAATAGTTTATACATATTGCATCAATCTAAATTAAGAGTTAATTAACGATTGCCCTCTCTTTATACCAACTCCCGTTTGCCAATTATCATCTCGTTCACTGATGGTAGCTGTTATCCAAACAATGACTTAAACAGGAAAATCGTCTGCACTAAACCAAAACTGTGACTTTGTACTTGTACTTATAACTTTTTGGAAGTATCTTTGCATAAAAACCGAATATTTGAATATGAATTTTGGATTCAAATATTCGGCCGATTTTCAAATATTTGAATATTCGGCCGATTTTCGAATATTCGTATATTTGGTCCCATCCCTAGTTTGAATCAATCATCATTGTTACACTTGGGATATGACGATCTTCAATTGGTCACAATTCTTACAAGGTGTTAACTATGGCAGCTTCCCCTGATGGCTTAGATGCCGGATACCGTAAATAATGTTGAATCCAAATGCTTAATCTACGCATGTCAAATAGTTGAACCACTGCCTCATCTCCATAGTGTTTAACAGTCACTGTACGTATTTTGTCCACTGTTGTGACACTTTACGTCTTTCAAAAAAAAAATCAGTTAACAGTCAACAGTTTAAAAAAAGTGTGTGTTAAATGATATATTGATGTATACAAAAACAAATCCATGTTTGCACATTCACCAAAATAAACTCAATGATAAATTCAGGGGGGTATGTCCTATATGTTTGGTTGAAAATTAATGAAAACGAAACATTTAGTCTGGATAAGGCCTGTTTTCATCAGTTAAAACCAAAAAATGACCATTACAGATTTTTCTTGATTCTACTGATCTGGTCCAAATTAACATTCTTGTAAAACTTTGTGGGTATGCATATCTGGTGGGAGTAAGATAAATAGGACAAAGAATGAAGTCTTACTGTTTACCGTATACTGTGGAAAAAATGAGGTCTACTATTTTACATTGTACACATTTTAATGTCATAAATACGTTACCTGCTATCTAATAGCTAATCATTCCGTAAGGTTTGTTATTNCCCTATACTGTGGAAAAAATGAGGTCTTACTATTTTACATTGTACACGTGTTAATGTTTCTTCTCAAGGGATGTTGTTGTTATCCAAATCTAGATTATTTTTACTCTTTTTTTATCTAGTAATACAGTTATACCAAAGTTTTATAAGATTGGTCAAAGAACAGAAGAACATTTTAATAGTAGTACATGTATATCAAAATGTCAATTTGTCAAATTTACTCAAGTGAATTGGGCAAAAACTAAAGTGCACCCATTCCATTATGGCCTGGATTGTATTTAATATCAATCTTATTAAAAAAAACATAATTAAATATTGTACGGATATAAGCATGTGAAATTTGCTGAAGATTGTAAGAAAAAAGATTATGGTACAAAACGTGTTCTACAAATAATCATTGGTTTATGAAGCAAAGACCATAGTAGCCAGCGACCCACAAGTCAATTAAGCATTTTATTTTTGCAAGCAAAGGGGCAATAACTCAATGATAAATGATTTAATATGGTACATGATCATTTGCTGATTATTATACCCCCACAAACGAAGTTTAGGGGGTATATAGGAGTGAGCTTGTCTGTCTGTCTGTCTGTCGGTCGGTCCATATTAAGTGCCCACTCTCTAATTATACCCCCAGTACCATTGGTAATGGGGGCTATATAGGAGTCACTTTGTCGGTCTGTTGGTCTGTCCCGAAAGCTTGTCCGGGCCATAACTATGTCGTTCATCAAGGGATTTTGAAATCATTTGGCACATATGTTCACCATCATTGGACGGTGTGTCGCGCGAAAGAATTACGTCAATATCTCCAAGGTCAAGGTCACACTTTGAGGTCAAAGGTCAAAAATGGCCATAAATGAGCTTGTCCGGGCNTCGAGGTTTTCATCAAGTCTCCAAAGTTACTGTGCACGATTTTATCATGGAGGAATACACATTACGGACCGATTAGTGTAACAAAGCCACTGAAATTATCGATTGATATTGACAAATGGTTATTCATGAATGACGAATTCACAAGCGCGAATCTTTGCTGATAATAGTCGGCTTAGAAGCTTGGTTAAGAGGCAATTAAGATGTTATCAATAAGGTCGCACGGCGGAAAACAGCGGGTGCTCATGAAAGGGCAGGGCGGCAGCCTTTGAAAAGGGCACCGTGGCGCTGATTGGCTTTGAAAGGGGGCGCTACAAAAAAAGGGGCACGGCGCCGCGCCGCGCTAAAACAGCCTGGATAAAACACTACATGTAAATGATGAAATTAAATGTCAGTGGTAAGATATATGCCCATTTCTTTTTGGATGCTTCTCTTTTTGCATTGCAAGCCCATATTTGTCCTTTTAGGCAATTTATATTACACATCGATATATGATTCTGTTATATTTGCTAAAATAAACAAGTTTGAATATTGTTAGATAATGTAAATGTCTATTGCAATGAACTGGAATGTCAACACTGGTCCAATGACATTGATCAAATGTCCGGCTGTAACGTCAGGTGTTGTCAATGGCCCATTGAAGGTGTTGTCAAGATGTGACGTCAGGCGTTGCACATGGCTCATTGAAAGTGTTATTCACATCGAAAGCCTGATTGTTGTTAAGAAGTTTGGTTTGTCCTTTTTGTTTATGCTGATTCTCCCGTAGTCAGCGTTGTTGATCTACGTACCTATGATCACACTGCGTCACTGATCCATTGTTGTTTCTGTTTAAACCCTCATTGTTGTCCTTTCCGTTATTGTTTCTATTGTTGTGTTTGAATCCATCATCATCATTTCACTTGGGACATGGAGATCTTCAATTGGTCACAATGCTTACAAGGTGTTTACTATGGCAGCTTCCCCTGATGGCTTAGATGCCAGATATATTGAATCCAAATGCTTTATCTACGCATGTCAAATAGTTGAACCACTGCCTCAACTCCATAGTGTTTAATGTTGTACGGATTTTGTCCACTGTTGTGACACTTTATGTCTTTAAAAAAAAAATGGCGTTGGTTTTTCTTCCAGCATAAGGACAGCAAGTTTCACTTTAAAAAAAAACTGTGTGTTAAATGATATCTTGCTGTTTACAAAAACAAATCCATGTTCGCACATTCACCAAAATAAACTCAATGGTAAACTCAGGGGGGTATGTCCTATATGTTTGGTTGAAAATGAAACCTTTAGTCTGGATATACGGCCTGTTTTCATCAGTTAAAACCAAAAAAAATACCATTACAGATTTTTCTTGATTCTACTGATCAGGTCCAGATTAACTTTCTAGTAAAACTGTGGGCAAAGAATGAAGTCTGACTGTTTACCCTGTACTGTGGAAAAAATGAGGTCTTACTTTTTTACATTGTACACGTTTTAATGTTTCTTCTCAAGGGATGTTGTTGTTATCCAAATCTAGACTGAGATTATTTTTACTTTTTTTATGTAGTATAACAGTTATACCAAAGTTTTATAAGATTTGTCAAAGAACAGAAAAACATTTTAATAGTATTGCATGTATATCAAAATGTCAATTTTGCAAATTTACTCAAGTGAAATGGGCAAAAACTAAAGTGCACCCATTCCATTATGGCCTGGATTGTATTTAATATCAATCTTATTAAAAAAAAATGTAATTAAATATTGTACGGATATAAGCATGTGCAATTTGCTGAAGATTGGATGGAAATTAAAGTTTCTGTCACAACAACACTTCTTTATGGATGGAGGATTCATTTTGAGGATACCATACTTAGAAGGCAAAATAAAACACGCAAAAACAAACAAAAGAAGACAAAATAACCAAACCTTATGTGAAGTCAATCTGCTAAATTCTCAGTAAACATGTTACTTTAAGAAAAAAGATTATGGTACAAAACATGTTCTACAAATAAATCCATTGGTTTATGAAGCAAATACCATAGTAGCCAGCGGCCCACAAGTCCATTTAGCATTTTATTTTTGCAGGCAAATGGGCAATAACTCAATGATAAATGATTTAATATCGTTAATGATCATTTGCTGATTATTTGCATTGTTGACTAGGTGGTTAGTGATAATTTGCTTATTATTTGCAATGTTGACTTTGTGGTTAATGATAATTTGCTGACAATTTGCATGGTTGACTTTGTGGTTAATGATTATTTGCTGATAATTTGCATGATTGACTAGGTGGTTTGTGATCATTTGCTGATTACTCTGAAACCGTTATAATTCGCAAAGCATTAATTTGTGTATATTTCGTCACAGGACCCATTGACGAATTTAAGTTTGTAAAAAATAATAATGTCCAATGTTAAAAAAAATGACTGAAAACGCATGAAAGATATTCATATCCACGCTTACAGGGCAGGGGACAGGGCAGTTTTCCTTATATTTATATAGTAAAAAAAGCTTGTCAAGAAGTCACATTTTTTGCCCAATCATCAAGAAACTTGGTGAAAATATTGGTTTTATTGATATCTCAGACGAATTTGAAAATGGTCCTGATCGGTCAAAAAACATGGACGCCAGGGGGGAGGGGCAGTTTTATGTTTTAAGTAGTGTCTAAGGATTATTTTATCACAATTTTATTTCAACTACATGTAACAAAGTACATAATAATGATTTATACGATTTTGATCTTTAAATTTGAATTATTATCTAGTTATATCAATATATATGGTCATGTATAATTTCCTGAAGGTTTAATGGCTCTTAAACTGAATATCTAGCGACTAGACTTGCCAAGTTAACAAAGAGCTTTGTATTGAAATAGTTTCTGGAAAATAAGTCAGAAAAAAATCTTTACACTTTTAAGTTGCTCAAAATGACAATTAATCAACCAACGCAAAATGTCAACACTCGTCCAAAACAGTATCAGAATGAATTAGAACAATTTAAATTAGCTATACAATGGCGTTGTCCAAGATGCTAAAGTTTAACGTCTCCAATGCTTTTCTTGTACAGAATGTTGCCAGCAAATGTGAACTTAAAGGGTCATTAAATTTCAAATGAACTGCAAAGCTCATCAAACTGAATATACATAATTTTATTAATGTAATTTAAATGTTACCTTCAATATATCAAATATGGTCAACTTACTTGTACATGTATTGTGAGCCTTAAATTTGTCATTGATTATTTGCATTGTTGACTTCACGTTTACTGATTATTTGATGATTATTTGCATTGTTGACTTTGTGGTTAGTGATTACTTCATTATTATTTGCATTGTTGACTTTGTGGTTAGTAATTACTTGATTATTATTTGCATTGTTGACTTTGTGGTTAGTGATTACTTGATGATTATTTGCATTGTTGACTTTGTGGTTAGTGATTACTTGATGATTATTTGCATTGTTGACTTTGTGGTTAGTGATTACTTGATGATTATTTGCATTGTTGACTTTGTGGTTAGTGATTACTTGATGATTATTTGCATTGTTGACTTTGTGGTTAGNTTATTGATGACTTACATTTTCTCAATTCGTGTTGTATCCGTGCTTAATTCAAGGTTACCGAGTTGCATGCAATACTGAAAACCAGCGAAGAGTGTGAGCGCTTGAGGTCAGCGCAGGGTGAACCGGGCATACCGACGGTGTCAGAATGGTACCTGTGTCAGGGTGAAATTGCGGTCGAATCCTTCGCGTGCGTGCTAGATGTAGACATATGCAGACGAGAATCTAATCCATCGGATGAGATGAAGAAAAACAGACTGGTCATTGACGAATTAAAACTTCGTTGTGAGGATCGACTTCCAATTGAGGTTAGTAGGTTTCGCATGAGATAAACTATCTGCTAAATTAATAAGAGTATAGGTCAAATTTAAATGATTTAAATAAACTTACATAAATACTTAACATAAGTGTTAGTAAGGTTTGTAAAACATCTATCATAGATTCAGGTATCATTTATCCGGGCCGTCCTTGCAATACTGCACATTTTATGTCTAGTAAAAGCCATGACACGTGCTGGAAGTACTTTATGATAAAAACCTCAATTCCAGGCTGAACATGATACCCGGGCGATACAAGAAATTAAAGAATACTTCGCTAGCCACAGTGGACGGCTTGCAAGAACCAGACAAGTTATACAGTAAGAATATTTTGAATATTAACCTTTCGCGTTTCTATATTCACGTGGCATATAGTTATGCACTGGTCATATGAAAAGGTCTAGCTTTTGTATATGATTAAGTAGGCAAACGCAAGCAAGAACATACAAAGGCAATATAACTTTATTTTAAAACAATATTTTTTAACATTGTATAAGTGTGCATCTGTTCTTCACTTGTAAGAGATTAATAACCTAGCCGCTTGTATGTAAATAAGTTTGCTTTTTAATCGCCTTATTTAATTGTGCATCAACAGGGAAAGATTCATGGTGAGCGCCGATTCAACTGAAGCTATGTTTGAACAGCTACAGAGAAAATTGCATCCGGCAGGAATCATGGAGGCCGTTGCTGATGCTTTAAAGCAAAATGGTTTAATTGGCGATCTTGTAGATCTACAAAAGCGTGGCTGTATTCCATCGCACTTTCTTAATCATACCGTGCAGATGCAAACCTCTGTCGATCCATCTGACTCGGCTGTTCGCGCTCAAGAAACTGATGCCTTGTTTGGAGCCTGTGCGTCCCCTCCTTTACCTAATTCTGACAATGCCAACTACCGTGGCAATGTCAGACGAGAGCTTATAACATTGCCAGTGTCATCTATGGATTTGGAACGAAACGGCCAAGAAAGAGAAGATCCTGTTCTGTCCTCGGGAAATGTACGTCGGGAATTTTCATCGGACGTGTCCACCTACCACACAAACGGATGTGTCCCATTTAACGGGATTCAGGAACAAGACCACACAAACGGATGTGTCCCATTTAACGGGATTCAGGAACAAGAATCTCGTGAGCACACTGATACAAAACGTTTAAGTGCGATAGCTGAATTAACTATCCAGGACGAAACCAATAGCGATGGTGAAGAGTAAAAGCCATAGGGTAAGAAATAGTGGGTACAATAATTTATAGGCAGCATATTGCACATTCTAAATGATGAAAATTTGCACTAATATGTGACTTACTCATTTTATGTGTTTACGACACAAACATATAGAAAGATGCGCGTGTAAAATTCCAACAAAATGTGGCGACCAGTGTCTCTTTTCACAAAGATTAACATGCAATTCCAAACATCTTAAATATTCTTTTCTTAACATGTGCTTTATATTTCTGATAGTTTAAGTGCTCCTAGTTTTAACGAGAGAGTGCAGTATTAAAGAAAGTGTTAAAGAAGTTTTAATGAAATTACTACTGTCCACAGACGTGGCATTGTACATGGGAAAAGACAAGTTTCGGTCTCAGAGATGTTCGCTATTGTGTCGCGCTTTGTCAAGACGGCGCTTCAGATACAATCGGACGATACACTGCTGACAACAAAGTCAACAAGAACGATAAACTTCTTCAGCGGTTTAAACCTGGAAACTGCAGTGGGCTCGCTACCGATGCTAGCGTCTGTGTTGGATCCACAACATAAGAAACTGTGTTTTCTACCACAACACTTGCAGATAGTGTCACATAAGGCTCTCGAGGGTCGATGGGCGATGCCCCTATGTTCGTTACTACTCGCGCTGAGTCAGCCATGGTGACAACTTCAAATCGCCTTGATTTCCTCCTCGGAGTCTGTCATCGAAGATGAATTGCAACTCAGTCTGGTCGAAAACAACCCGGATAACACCTCTCCTGCTCTCGAAAGGTGGCGTCACAACGAACCACAACAAAACTTGCCTATATCACCTCTAGTATACTTGCCGTTACGGCGACATCAGTTCCGTCCTAGCAAGCGCGTGCTCTCGTCGGCCGGCTTGGTATTGTCTTAGCTCTGGAAAAGACTTAACAGTGACTTTGATGATGATATCAGTTTAATACAATATCTGAGGTCGCTACAATTGAGTGAATAAACATTAATTGACACTTTGGGTTCGAGCACTGTGCCAAATGAATCTATTTTATTTTTTTACATTATATGCGCTGTATTTTAGGTGCTTAAAATGTACAATAGCTTGCGAGCGTTTGTTAGAGTGTTCATCATGTTTTCAGTATTCTGCTCTTTTTATATCTTGCTTAAACAAATAATATGTTAAAGAATTCATAGAAAGAAGTTATGTTTTATTTTACC
>VMBQ01008708.1:0-19424 GCA_007657795.1 Dreissena rostriformis
GGGGAGAGTGCAGGAGGTGTCTCCCCGTCCGATTTTGATTTAATTTGGCAATTTTTAAGGTGAATTTTTATGTTTAAAAAAAGAACTTATTTTGTGATATAAATTTATGGAATTTAACAAGTAAATCAGCACCTTTTCTGAAGTCTAAAGCTTTAAACATTGGTGTGAAATTAACACCAATGTTTAAAGCTTTAGGTTTAAAAAATGTATGATGTTTGATGAAGCAGGAAAGCAAACTTTGAAAATCAAAAACCTTTATGAAGAAATGTATCATAAAGTAGATCTATGACTGATAAATAACCATAACAGTATTTTTTCTTTGAATTCAACCCTCCATTTTAAGTTTTAAAGTAAATTCATAATAAAATGTGTTATCATCTACTAGGTTAAGAGAAACAAGCTACCAAGCAGAAAAAATCTCCTTTGGGATAAGGCCTCTCCTGCTGACATTCGCACAATTTTCAAGGATTTCACAGATCAAGTCCTTCATAAATTTGACACACATTCCAACATTGACACAATGTGGTCAGCGTTTGTCGTTGGAACGTCAAAGATAATACATACACTTATCCCATCCAAGATGTCCACAACAAGACACAGTCAGCCATGGGTAAACAAGAGAGTGAAAGACCTGTCGAAACGCAAGCAGATAGCATACAACAGAGCCCGCCATACCCGAGTTTCCTTTGACATGGATGAATACAAGCGCCTACAGGAAGAACAACATTAATAATGCCGCAAAACTAGCCATACCTGCGTAAGGGACATGGTAACAGAAAACCCTAAGAAGCTGTACTCCTATGTTAAAGGCAAGCGGATGGATGGAAGCGGGATCTTCCCATTGAAGGCTGATGGCGTGACCCATAATGACCATGGTAAAAAGGCCTCAATCGTGAACAACCAGTTCACAGGTGACTTCACGACTGAAGAGCTATCCGACAT
This sequence comes from Dreissena rostriformis, assembly GCA_007657795.1. Classification (NCBI taxonomy): domain Eukaryota; kingdom Metazoa; phylum Mollusca; class Bivalvia; order Myida; family Dreissenidae; genus Dreissena; species Dreissena rostriformis. The sequence goes on from VMBQ01008708.1 coordinate 943, forward strand.
CCCTTTTCTGGGAGAAGGCACCTATCCAGACATGCCATTCTTTGTTGCTCGAGCAGAAGGGGTCAAGAAACTACTCGAAAACTTGAACCCACACAAGGCCTCCGGCCCAGACAATGTCCAAACGCGCTTCCTCAAGGAGTATGCAACAGACACATTACCCCAGCACTTACAATGGTATTTAATGCCTGATTGGAGCAGGGTGAAGTTCCATCCGACTGGAGGACGGCTAACGTTTAACACCTGTGTTCAAGAAAGGAGACCATAGTAATCCGGCCAACTGCAGGCCTATTTCTTTGACTTCTGTATGCTGCAAGATTCTTGAAGATGTGCTACACAGCCAAATCATGAAACACCTGGAAACCCATCGCATCTTTTCAGAAAAGCAACATGGATTCAGGAAAAGAAGATCAACAGAGAGCCAACTATAATCCGTGCACTCGAGGACCTGGTCTCGGCTCTTGACGAAGGCGAACAAGTCGATGCAATTCTTCTCGACTTTAGCAAGGCATTCGACGTAGTTTCTCATGAACGTTTGCTTGCCAAGGCCAACTTCGTTGGAATCCGAGGAGCCACACTGCACTGGATCCAAAGTTTTCTTACTAAACGTTCACAGCAGGTTGTAGTCGAGGGTCAGTCAGCTTCCTCTGCTCCAGTCACTTCATGAGTTCCCCAGGGATCCAGCATCCTTGGCCCTCTGTTGTTCCTCCTATAATGACCTCCCCATGAATGTGTCTTCCACCAGCCGTCTATTTGATGATGACTCCCTTGTCTACCGCAAGATCCGATCAGAGACAAATTATCTTATACTACAAGAAGATCCTAACCGACTACATGCGTGGGAGAATAAGTGGATGATGTCATTCAACCCAAGCAAATGTGAGGTGATAAGAATAACTCGCAAGAGGAACCCAATAAAGCATACCTACCAAATTCATGGGCAGGACCTGCGCAAAGTCAAGGGCGGTAAATACCTCGGTGTTTTTCTAACACACATCCTATCCTGGAACTGCCACGTTGAGGACTCCGTGAACAAGGCAAACAACAGCCTAGCATTCCTTAGTTGAACTATGGCAAGCTGCCCACAAGAGATAAAGGCACAGTCATATAAAACGCGTGTCAGACCAATCCTGGAATACGCCAGTTCAGTCTGGGATCAATACACGCAGACAAACATCACCAAGATTGAGGCAGTTCAAAGACATGAAGCCCGTTTTGTAAAGAGTGATAACAGACGAACAAGTAGTACCAGCAATATGATAAGCCAGCTTGGATGGAGTACGCTACCACATCGCCGTGCAAACTCGAAAATGAGGACCGCATAACCAATGATTTAATCGACATCCCACCAGTGAGACTCTTCCATCATCTGACTTGTGGTTGACATGGCTATGGACACATGTTTCTCGTACCATTCTGCAGAACAGATGTACTCAAGTACTTCTTCTCCCCCTCAGCGATTAAACTGTGGAACCAGCTACCGTTGCAGCAGACCAGAGCAGTAAGCCTGGAGGCCTTCAAGAAGGGTCTTGCAGGCACAGCATAGACCATGACAGAGCTGTTTTTATTATGTCCCCCCCCCTCGGTCGGTCTGTCGGTCGGTCTGTGTGTCTGTCGGTAGACCAGTTTGTTTCCTATCAATAACTTGTCAACGAATTGACCGATTGGCTTGATACTTCACGTGTGCATTGGCCTTGGACATTAGATGACCCCTATTGAAAGTGGGGTCACTAGGTCAAAGGTCAAGGTTACTATCACAATAAGTGCGGACATCAAGGCCCTGTTGAGGGGGCATATGTCTCCGATCGCGGAACTCTTGTTTGTTTTTAATCCGCACTTTACACTTCGCACAACGCATTTGTAGATACACCCCAGTACGGAAATGCCCCAGAGAGGGATTGGGTCTTTTCGTAATTAAGAAGTTGTCTCCTATTCGGGTAGGTATCACGAGTATCCCGGGTAAAAAACGGTCCGTCTAAAATGCGAATATGACTCCTATCCGCGGATTGACCGAAAAGTGCGGATATGGACGAATACAGGCAATATCGACACTTTTTCTGCAATGTTTAATAAAAAAAATACACAATATGTGTTAAATATGTTAGTATTGTCTCAAAATATAACAATTTAATAGACATTATCATTTTTCCAACTCTAAATTCATATCCGCGAACATGACGAAGTGCCAGAATATTGTTTTAGGGCTACACACCACAAACAATATAACCATGCCGACACCACATATGTTTTGTTGTATAAGTTTACATAATGTTTATATAATATACTGAATGTATTATTATTCTTGATGTCGTCTCAAAACTTTAGTATTTAGATATACAATATGCTTTAGAAAATAGTAAATTATTTTTGGGCCGATTATCGCCAGACCACAAGTAATTAATGATGTTACTTTTCCCTGGTTATATNTTAGACGGACCGCTTTTTACCCGGGATTCTCGTGATACCTACCCGAATGGGAGACAACTTCTTAATTACGAAAATCCCGAATTACTGTGCAGTATTGGAGGAAGAAGAAGAGATACATCATAAAAATCGTCTACAACTCCGACATAAGTTTGGACTTAACAATGTTCTCTAAACTAACCGTTTTCCAGAGTTTTTAACGCAACGCTTTCAGATATTGAGCTGATTTTTGGTACGTGAGTACATGTATACCTACATGACCTTCAGATGAAGCGTGAAATTCGTTCCGGTCCATTGATTTTTTGCGAAGTTATGGGCATTGGAGTTATCTTTTTCTCTATAATATCCGTTTTCAAGAGGTTTTTGTTATGCAACTCTTTCATACATTGAGCTGATTTTGATGCCCCCCGGAAGGGTTGCATATAGCAGTCGGACTGTCCATCCGTCTGTCCGACCGGCATTTCATTTTCCGGACTTATTTTCAAAACGCGTTAAGATATTGACCTGGTATTTGGTGCTTGAGTCTACCTACACGACTTACAGATGAAGTTTGAATTTCATTTCGGTCCATTGATTTTAGGCGAAGTTATGGGCCTTGGACTTGACACAAAAACATACCGGTTCAAATTATTACATTAATCAATATCACCTCCCTAATTGCTTCCAACATAATTAGTTTTTTCACAAATTATTAACGTCAGCAATTTTCAGATCTTCGACCTCCTGTATCAGTTGCTTCCATTCGCTAATTCTCTTTCCTTTGCCAATCAAAAGACGTGTTCCATCAACCATCGATAGATAAAGCATTCAGGATCACAAGGGGTAATTGACTGATCAGTGATGTGTGTACAAGGCGATAAGAAAACATTGCCTATGGGGCTTATCTCCACTGGCGAGCGCTAATCCCCTTGTTTATCAGGGACATGTGCTCTTTAGTATTGAGGGAAAGTGTACTATGGGCCCTTTCATCAGAGAAAAATTTACAGAAGGCCCATTATCTAAAAAAATCCTAACTCGACAGCCAGCTGGGGGGGGGGGGCCTGGGCACAGGNAGGGCCCGGGTACGGGCCTGTTGGAATCCTTATTTCCAAAAGTTATGAGAACTTAAATGTTCCGGTTTAGTGATTTTTACTGGAGTTACCGGTATTTGAGATTGAGAATTGTTGAAATAAGTGTAAAGAACATCATTCTTAAAATTACATACTTATATACTGAAGTGGTACGTGTCACTTTGCCACTTGTATACAGTGCTTGTAATTTTGATTTTAAGACAGTAACCTTGTTGCCTGTAAATATAACCTTGTTACATGACATAAAAACAAATGGATTGTCTAACTAAAAATTTCTCATACTGTTTAAGCAGTTTGCTTTTGCGGACTTACATTTGTCATCCAAGTATTGTTTGCATGATTATAAAATGTGTTGTTTTAGTACACCTAAGCACCACACGCTCATGGTGAGCTTTTATGAGTGCATTTGTCTTTCGTTCAATTTGCGCTGTGCGTTGTCAACATTACCTGGTTAACACTATAGAGGCAATATTTATGATCCAACCTTCATAAAATGTGGTCAAAACATTTAACCCAATGTTATCTTGGCTGAGTTCGAAACTGGGTTACGTGAGATAAATAACTAGGTCAAATTAAAGAAAAAGCTTGTAAACACTATAATTCATATTTTTGTCCAATCTTCATGAAACGTGGTCAGAACATTTCTTCTGATGTCTGTTCTGAATTCGAAAATGGTTCCGGTTTGTATAAGTTCTTTAGTGGTTTCTGTTCTTTGAAAACGTGGCAACCAGGGGGTGAGGCAGAATTCGTTATTCGACTATTGTGAAACCTCTGTATAAGTCACACTGCCATTCAAATCTTTATGTAACTTGGTCAGAAAATTTGTCCTAAACGATATCTTGGCCACATTTGAAACTGGGTCATGTGAGGTGAAACAAAAACTAGGTCGCTAGGTCAAATTAAAGAAAAAGCTTAATTACACACTATAAGTCACAGTTTTAGTCAAATACTCAAGAAAATTGCTTGTTCAGAACATTTGATCTAATGATATCTCGGCTGAGTTCGAAAATGCTTCCAGTTTATTGAAAAACATAGCCAACAGCTGGCGGGGCAGTTTTCCTTATTTGGCTATAGTGGAACCTCGTTAACACTCAATATGTCACAGTTTTAGTTCAATCATATATTAATATCACTTTTATTGCAAATGTCAATTCGAGACTCCAATCAGTTTTCAGATAAGCGAAAATACACAAAATAAAAACGAAAAGAAAAATTCAACCGTCTGAAGTTAAAACTTAATCACCTAGCAGAGATGTCGTCAGCTGATCTTTGCTCAGGGCGTTATTAACGAGAATCTTGTAAAAACAGAACACATGCATAAACAGGGGTTTTCAATGTCGAATGTTTTTATTTTCATACATACAATACAACTTAAAAAACATAGATCACTCTCATATGATGGTATACATTTAAAAAGGTGTGTTATATTTTACATATGTCATATCACGCGTAATTAAACATACACCGTAGTGCCATTCACATTCAAAAACGTATTTACTACTGGTACAGATCAATGATTGAAAAATGAATATTAAAAAATATGCGGTGAAAAATGTTAAAAGAAGACTCTGAATGCAAATTTGTGATCAATATAAACTTTGAACTATACATAATTTTGTGAATTCTAAGAGAAAAGACTGATGGATGAAACTGAAATGAATTAAAAATAGTTATTACGGATTAGGAAGTAAGAAATGTGTTTCTCTTAGGCATAAAAACGTAACATCAATATACAACGCCTCGAAATTGTAGCAAAAATGGACGCAAACAAACAACATTTGAGGACTTATATGATCTCATACGAACATGAATTAAATATACAAATTGTATAAGGAATACATGAACACGATGCAACTAGGGCATACGTGTTTGTGATAACGATGTTTTCCTTTCCAAGAGGTGAAGCTGCATGTAGCATGTCATGTTGGTCAGTTTAGCTATTTCTTGTAACCTTACGCGATTTACGCCAAATGTCACACACAAACAATGCAGAACATACGATGTAAGGTTATTTTTATTACGAATGAATAATATAAATCATATTCAAAATTATATATTGAGTAAACAATATTAATTTTGAAATATATGTTATTGGAACTATTTTTGCCAGATTAACTAATATGCATTCAAATCGCTTTTTCAAAAAATGATTTCAACACGTTCATGGTTTACATTATCGTTATGTTAACGTACTTCTATTTTCATTATGTTTTATAATATATACATGCGCAAAAAACACCACATTCATTAAACGTTCGCAGTAAAACATTCATGCTTCATGCTGTTAAATTATGGTTGCTATAGATTTTTTTTTAATGTGGGTGAGAATAACAACAAAAAAACAATAATAATAAAACTCCAGACACGTCCCACAAATAGTTAGCTAGAGACCAAAAACAAATGTTTGAACGATATCATACACAGAAAACCAAATATTCATAATCCACCACATATTTTGAAAAACAAATATTAATCAGGAGAATGCTGGAGAAAATGTTCGAGACAAGATTGATTAGTTTGTTAGTTTACTACAATAAAATTTACAATTAATAAAAGCAACGTTTTACAACAAATAATTCAATTGTTTGCCACCTTCTGAAAAACCTAAATCGTTATTATTATATTGGTATGTCGGAAATAATATTGTGAACAAACAAATAAAAATTTAATGAAGGTGACAGAGTAAACATTAATGATTTTAACGTGAATTAAATATCAATAAAGTACTAACTCCATCCATTTAACTATCCAGATCGTTTAAAACAATTGATAATTGGTTAAATATAACTAAAATATATAACTTGTTTTAATAAGGTTTTACTGATTTGATTGGCAAATGATGCGTTTTTTTTGGCAAAATGACAAACGTCTGCATCAAATGACTTCACTTCCCTTATGAACTGAGGATTTATTAATATTGTTTTGAAAGAGTATCGTTTGTTCTTTTGTTGAAAAGCATGTCATAATAAAATATCTACCAGTCGTCGTCCTCTCCCTTCATATGTTATTCAACATTTCCTGGGAATTCGACAAAAATGCTCGCAGATATTATCGAACTGCTTGTTACAATGTTCGTAAACTCGTTGAAGAAAATGTGTTGATACAAGTTTAGTAAGCGAGGCTTAGAAAATCTGAACCTTAAGCCTTGGCTATTGGGACATTATTCGTGCTTAACAAGTACACGTATCTCTATACTATTTTACATCTGGTGCTCTATTTATCGTACACTAGTCAAAAGAATATTCGGTCCTTATTGTGTTTTAAGAGAACAAACACCAGAATATCCCCATAAAGAAATACACCAATAATAAATCAACGAACGAGCACAAAAACGCAAATTGACGTCATGCAAATAAACAAAATTATGTCCTTATACTATGCACGACAGCTTTATCCCAGAAATGCTGAAATCTAGAGGTTTATTTCCGGGGCGTTTATATCGATAATGATGATTTTAGTAAATATTTAAATTTGCAACACTTGCAAGCAAATTGGTGTTGTGGAATTTAACGTTTGATTGACTGATACAGAGTTCAACCCTATATCAAAACACTTTTCGGAAGCAATGCCTGTATGTGTAACACTAGCATGAAACTTGACTATGAGGGATTTAGCAATTGACTGATATCTATGTCAAACTATTTCAAAACATGCCTATGTGGAAGCAATGCCTTTATGTGTACCTTATTTTACTACAAAATGGTACTCTTCGTTTCCGGATTCTTTGTTGTTCTCCCCTTGACTGTCATTTTCCAACAGTTCGAAGTCTGCGTAATTTATCTCCTCTTTGTGGTCAATTCCATCCTCTATTGCCTCTGCGTACTCTGGCTCCACTTGATCGTCATACATACGTTCTTCATCCATTACAAACAATGTCTCCGCTGGACTGTTATTAACCATTTTTTTCGGCCACTTCAGCATTTGCCTCACCCTTACCATCGTTAAAAAGCTTTCCGGCCTCTGCGTTAGTTGTTTCCCCTGTAGCGACATAATCCAGTTCTTCGGCCGCCGTGTACTTTGTGTCCGATATAGCGGCATTGTCTAGTTTTTCGGCAACTGCAAAATCTGTCTCAACTTCAGCTCCGCTCTCAGCTATTCGGCCTAGTACATAATACGATGCTGGGGCTATGGAGCTGGATTCCCGCAAGCCAGTGTTCATATGCGCATCTTTCATATGTGAGATATTTTTAAAGAAAATATAGAAAAAATGAATTTGCTAATACATCACTAGAAATATTGTTTACGATCATACGCCAGTCTATGGCAATTTACCAATTGCCATTATAACACAAAACCCTAAACAAAACACAAAGCCTTAAACGATAACAATATGTTGCATTCATTGTCTCAGACTGCCTTGGACCGGACAATGAACACCGTTTGGGTTAGGCGGTTTCAAGGCATGCCGATCTCACACTTATCCGTAAATATTCAATTATTTGTTTACGTGTATGTTTGTATGTTTAAAAGCGCTCATCTTTCAAAATGTTATCAATTGCATCAGCTGTAATGTTATTATAAATTTAATTACCTAATTAGGCTTCAGAATAATTGACATGATATTGCTCTAGTTACCAAATACGTTAGGCAATCCAAAAAAGATCATGAATATCTTTGCTTGTATCTTAAGTTATTCTTGACAATAACTAAAACTGTTCGAGCAGAACTGGCAGATCAAAAACTGTATGAACAAAAACGAATACAATTTAATGTATAAGGTTCATTATAACATATCTGATTCAACTAGAAGCATCAAATTAAATGTTACAACTCACCTGGAAAGACGTGTTTTTCGGTGTTGCCTCATGCTCTATAATGTCGAAAGGGACGACTGCATACGGAACGATAAAATCGTCATGGCCGTCGTCGGGGACGACTTCATAAAGAACGATGTTGTTGTCGAGACGGTCGTCGGGTAAGACATCATAATGTCCACTGTTGTTGTCATTGAATTCTGCAACTAACATATATCACGGTTGTCATTGAATGCCCGTAAAGGGATACAACACATCATACGTTTTAATAACCGCGTTTTTAATAACACATTTGAATTAAATTATGTCTATGTTTTATTAAGTAAACCAATAGCGTAAACCTCCATATGCACCATGAAACAAATAATGTTAAGCATATATTATTTTAGAAATGTACTTAATATAACTGGGTAGTGGAATGATATAAGGAACTCACCTTGTTGACTATCCGATGGTATTAGTTCATGCCTAAACATGAAATAATGCAGTTATCAATATCTTTTGTAAACTATATACTGTTATCGATAACGATGATTTCAATACATTTTTGTACCATTCACATTTCAGTTATGTTATTCAAATCTTCGAATTTGAACAAAAAATTACGTATGTGAAACGTATTTGCTTACTGCTGAACGGCTTTCAGAGCCCACTTCCCTGTATTTGGAATAAAAACAGTATTTACTAAGTTAGATTATCACAAAAATGTTTATTAATTATACGTATTGTTTTTTAATAACAAATCTGCTATCAAAACAAAAGGCTGGTCGAATGGGATAATGTGTTTCTACACCAAGTGTTTATAATGTAGAAAAAACTGAAACGGAAAAGGGGAGATTGTTTTGTTAACCTCCACTATCCGGTTATTTGCCAATCGCCTGTACAATAAACGACACTACATGCAATACAAACACTTAACGTAACACACGGATCAACACTTCGGTCACTGCCTTCCAAAGGTCAATCATTGTGAATTTAAATCGGTTGATGGTTTACCTTAGCTTAACATCACAGCTAGCACATAATTTATCATATTACACACGTGTATAACGTACCATTAATATATTTGAATCGCGATTCAAATTAAAAACAATAAAAATGAGTAATACGTTAATGTTATGGCAATTTAGTAACCCAATGGTTTTACAATGCAAGAGCAACATAATTAAAAAGTGTTCATGCACGATTCAATGAATTAAATACAAGTATCAGCTTAACTCCTTCTTGTTGACAAGATTTTAGAACCCAATAATATTGTACATTTATTAATATTTCTTACTTTTCTTCCTTCGGATATACAAACAGGCAATTATGGTGAACCCAACTATCAGCAGACATAATCCCAAAGTCGTTCCAATCCATATACTTGTTGACGATTGCTTGGTATCTTCATCGGCTGTGACATTAACTATAAAACGTAATTGATGTGTCAATATTCAACGACTGTCATGTCAGTTAATATAACGGAATTTAATTATGAATGACAAACCTTTAATATCACTTGGAAAACATATATATTTGTTTTAATGTAACCATTTACTTAAGTGTCGCTACCATGATAGTATAATAGTAAGCATAAGAAGTATTAGTAATAGTAAAACTAGTACTACTAATAACAATAATAGTAGTTGTTATTGCTGTTTTTCTTGTTGTTGTGTAAGTAGCTATTACAGTAGAAAGTATTGTTGCTGTTTTTGTTTCTGTGTTTGCTTCTATTGCTGTTCTGCTCTTATATAAAACATTATGGTGGCACAAGAAGGTTGAAGAAACATTTTCAGTAGAGAAAGAAGATGAAGTAGTAGTAGCTATAGTTATAGCAGAAGCTGTCCTTGTTGCTTTTGCAACAGAAGTGGTTGTAGTCGAAGTAATTCTGGAAGAAGTAGACGAAACAACAGTACTATACGTTGTTGTACCATTTGTAGCAGTAAAAGTTGTTGTTGTTTAAGTTTTGGTCGAAGTAACACTACTTTTACTATTAACAAAATTATTACTACAACAAACCATGTGATGTTTTAATTATTGATAGTACGTAAATGTATCACTCTTGTGTAGTGCGACAAACAATAACCATACTTTCACAAAATTAACAGTTTTACATAATTGCGCTGGCAACCCGAGACTGTCATCCTGTCCTTGAATTTGACATGGTGCTAGCTATCAATCTATTCTGCTCTAATATAATATAAGCTTATCAGCGCTCAGACAGTCAAATATACGCTATTCACATGGAGTTGTTTACAATCCCGGAAGTTTTAACATATCAATACTGACCAATATCAACCAGTGTAGCAATGCAGATACAACATAAAATATTTGTTTAAATTTTGATAAAAGGTTTGCAATATTTTATAAAATGCACTGCCAATTGTCTAACTAAAAGTTAAAATCTCAACGTTCTCTGCGCCACACAGTTTTTATAAAGTAATCGAGTAATAAAGCCAAAGACTTTCGCGAGGATGATGCGATGAAATGAAGCACAACTTTAGCCTGCTTTTAATCAGGACAAATTATTAACATGATATTGTGGAGAACTGTTCATTTGTAGGTGGAATTTGTAAACATCGCTTTAACAAAATTCGGAAAATGCGTTCCGGATTTCAAAATGGAATAATACGCATTTAAAAATACTTACAAGGAATAACATCTTATTTGTAATTGTTTAAACATATGGATAAAACACTTGATGCAACAACAAAAAAGTTGTTTATACGTGTTTGAGATGGCCGAACTATGCTTATGCACAACTGACAAGTTATATCGTACTCGCGATCCGTGTATCCCGAAAAGAGTTATGAAATGAAAATGTGCTTATACATTTAAAGAATTAAATATTAGAAAATAAAGGTAATTGAAAAAAGTGGAGTGGTTTCATAGATCTGAAGAAGTGCATATTTTGATTGAGAACATGAAGAGCTTTTTTTAATCGACACGCATAAGGGAGCAGTCTTATAATGAATCATACCTTGTGTGAATGTGTACGTCATTTTGAAACCCGTACGAGTAACTTCGACGTTTGTGACGAAGAAAATGCTGACAGAGTTTGACTGTGAATTGAATCCCGCAAGTGGCGGTGCCTCGCAGAACTTCCCCATTGAAGGAAAGGAGGCGTCAGGTCCGTTGAAGATCTCCAGGTAGTCACATCCACAGGCGAGGCAGCTCTCTATGTTAAAGTCTGGAAAGTACATCTGAAAACACAAGAGGCAAGTAATTTAGTGTACATTTAATGTGGTGAAACTTTGTACCTGTAAAACATATTGTAGCTTGAATTTCATATTTTGAAGTATAACCTGTTTATATTACACTGTAATAAAATGGAATAATATTATATTCGTCTTAATGTCAAATGTTATGATGATATTATCCAGTTTCTTTATACAATGACATACACAGATTTAACAACGTATAATTGTTGTTGATTGATTGAACAATAATTAAAATGTCAATTATGAACATTGATCCGGTAGCCCTCTGGAGCGTTGATGAACCAGGTGCATTGAACTCGGTCGCTGTAATTTGACGGGAAGTTGGGGCTCGCGATGACGCCATGTGGTTCTGTCAGGATCCCGCCACATTCTGTAGAGGCAAGTGATATAAAATGCTGAATTTAAATTGAATGCGCATTTTAAAGATTCATTGTAAAATGCGGTTCGAAAATAGTCTTTATTATTTTCTTTCAATTCAGTGAATTCAGTGACATTTATTTTTTTTAAACTAATAGTATTCAAAATAACAATTAATACTGTTGGTCTGATTTATATTTTAATAATCTTTGTTTATTCGCGCTTTAAAAAAAGCGTGAGAAAATGTGATTATTATATTAAACATAATGATTAAACATTTTTTATTCACAGCGTTTTAATTAACTCCTTTATATTGAAAGCACCTTTTTTTAAATAGCAACATATTTATATATGACCATTCATTGTACGCTGAATTCAAAGTATAATCAACAAAGTCTTAAACTCTGGTTAACAAATATTCTGCATTATTATTGATTATATTTAATGTTATGACAGTTTAAATCCTTCCTTAATATGGCAAAAGTTAATTACCGAACAAATAAGCTATAAAAATGGTTTCCGCACTCAAAGCCATGTATTCATCAGTGAAATCAGCCGTCAGGTTAAACACTAAAATATCCGAATACGTGTACATCAATTCTTACGCTGGTGTAAAAAAGGCGACCCGTGCTCAAGCATCCTATTCATGATTTTCGTTAATGACATTATTGAAAATATTAATTCTAATATTGAAGGAATCAAATCGATCAACGATATGAAATTCTTATTAGTATCTGATGCCGATGATCAAGTCATATTTTCAACTTCGGCCACATCAGCCCTACTTATGTTAAATGACATCGAAAACTATTTTTATAAATATCAATTGAAAATCAAAATAAGTTAAACAAAAGTTGCTTTTTTTTCGAAAAAGGTAACCGACGAACACGTTTAAACTTTACTTTATATGGTTATCCGTTATAAATCGTCTCATTATTCACATATTTTGGTGAAACTTGATTTAAAAACGGAAACTGGTTTAAAACAAACAAGAAATATATTTAAAAAAGATATACGGCGTTGATTGTGGTTGAAGTTGGTGAAAGGTAAAGAGTTTGATGAATGAAATCAAAGATAGTTATATTTCACGCAGTACGGGATGTTACGCGTAGTTTTCGCGGTTTATTTTACATTATTACATATTGCAAATCATACATCTATAACAACAATCTTTAGCAAACAAAAAGAAGAATGGACGTGAAATTAAAACACGTTAGTCAACTGGCCACACGCGAATTATCAATACACATTTGTTTAGTGTTTTGTCGGGCATTTCTATTTGATTCGATTATTAACAGTATCGGGAATCATCTCGCTCATGCTCAATACATTGGTCAATATGGTGAAATAATTCTTGTTAAATTAATTAAAAATAATATTTATCATGGTTTTGTTGAAAACACATTAAGAATCTATTATTGGGATATCATAATTATATCGGCGAATACCTTCATTTAACATCTGGTCTAAATAAAATTCAGGTTCAACTAGTTTACGCGATACTGTCTATATTATATGTTTTAAAGCGGGACTGTACGATTTTGAGATGTGTTAAATTGTAATATATTGATAATAATATGTTAAAATAACACAAAATAGGCAAGATTTTTTTACATTGAAGACGAATTTCATAAAATGCAGCAAAAACAAATTAGCGCCCCGAGCCGATTGTGACGAAGATATTTCGTACATTTTATCCTACAATAACCGAAGCATTCGTCTTTTTATTAGCATCGGAGAGTTACGGATAATTCCGGTATTAATCGTGATTTCCCGAACTACACAAAGAACTTTCTATACATGAGCCTATATACACTCTTTGTTGGTTTTGTGTCGTATTTTTTAGCGTTATCCGTCTTATCTGGTTTTTTCGTCTGCTAGATTTACGCTTGATTAAATCCATGGGCTGCGCCATTTTGAAACAAATCAACTACTCTGCGCATTCGTCAACAGTCGGCTTGATCCGTAAAACTAAATTTAGATTCACATCGTACATGCATGATATACATGCTGGCTTATTTGGCTTCCAGCCATTTAAGCTTTCAGATTTAAATATCTGGCTTATTTCGCATTTTTCGACACATGTTTTTCTTAACTTTTATTTTAATTTATATTGAACTATATGTATACTTATTTTTAACACATTTAAAAAAAAATCATAAATATTTGACAAAATCGTACAGTCCCGCTTAAACCGTTTTTCCGCTAGTTACATGAGGGAAAAAAATGACCGACATCAAAGGGGCAATTCATTTTTATTCTAAATAACTACCTTAAACCTTTTGACAGTACGCGAATATTCATGTGACATAAATGTAGTTTGTACCTGGGGATTAGTTGATTTCTACATATAATAAATCAAATATACTATGGTGAATCATTGTGCAATAATTTGCAAGTAAGCTCATATCTGATTAAAATTAAGATTCATCAATTTTTGCCAATTTAATTGATACTGAGTATATTAAACAAACGTTCAAGAGTCTGTAAAAGAAAAAAAAACGTGTTAACCCTGATAGACTGTCTCAATCATAAATACACGTAGTACATGTTATATTCATAGCGTAATATGTCTTATTATTTCGACAGGCGTTAAGCCATGTGTATTGCTTCGCGTGATTAATCATGTATTATGTACTTATATATCTGGTGAAAAACTGAACATTTACCCCAATGTCTGTAGATGTTACTCATCCAATGTTGGCCACATTTCTTGCTACTGTCGCCCGGACAAATAGCATTACACTCTGACTCTGGCTTTTTGGTTGCATTATGAAGCGTATTACCACAGAGGCAATGCGTCCACGCCTAATTGCAATCAGAATTAAACAATATTGACATTATGCCGCTGTTTACGAATGAGCAACAGAAGAATGTCTTAACACCTTACCATTAAAAGGGATCTCAACTTGTTCAGCTTTTGTTTACCGAATGTGACTTGCTTAAAAGACATATTTCTGCCAATCTGCAGATTGAAGACATTATCAATGTGAAATACGAGAGGCGCCCAGATTATGTTTGAACACAATTAATAACGCAAACAAATAGCAACAGTATATTTATTGAAGCAAGTGTTCAATATGAGGTCTTGATAATAATATTCTGGTCCAGTCTTGTCTACTCGTCCTTTTTAAAGATCTTTTACAGATTTATCAGTACACGGCGCTTAAGAATTCCCCGTATGCAAAAGTCCACTGGAGCAGAAACCGGAGACTTTGGCAACCATACACCACGGTCAATAAAGTTCACTTTATTCTTCTTAAGAAACTGAAAGGTCTGTTTAGATGTATGACGCAAGGCATTGTCCTGGTGGAACGCTATTAACTGCCGACCTTCTGGAAACAGTTTTGGAACGTCATTTCGAAGAAACGGCTTCAATACCTTATTGATATAGAACTTCCTATTAACTTAAGTTACTTTGTTGATAAACCGAATCTTGAGTTTTCCTCTATAAGAGACACCAATCCAGGCCATAAAACCCTTGGCAAAAGAGTCCCGCTTAACGAACTTAAGTTTGTCGCTAAATGTTGCGCCTTTTTCTCATTTAGCTAACTTATCGTCGCCCGTACGACCCATCTATCTATCATTATCAGAAGTAACAAAGTTATTCCATCTTCCACCTCTTTATTGCAGGTATAATTGCAATATTGCGCAATATTCAGCTGATAATTTTTGCTTGGTTTTTCTTAGTTAAGCTTCCGATATGTTGGTAATATATTATATACAGCTCCTATAGAGATGACTAATATGGACGACATCTCTCGCTGGGTCGGCAGATTAAGTTTGGCGAAAATACGATTGATTTTTTCTGATGACGTCCGATGTGGCCACATTTCCACAATATCTAAACTTTGGAATTGGAAGGCCAGGATTAATATTTTGGAGTTGATGTCAAATATGATCACGAATGTTCTTGATGGAGCCTAAGGAAATCGAATACCTCATTTCTTTGAACTCATTTTGAATACGCCTATACAACGACCACCGGAAAAACTTTGCGAAACTTACATTTAGCAAACTGAAGTACCTTTTTCCTTTAAGATTTTCACATTTTAGATAAAGTTTGCGAATAAATGCTTCTTTTTGATAATTTCTTTATGGTTTTATAAAATATTTCTTTTACTTTCATTTTGTTTTGTTCAAAATAGCCTTTCTCATTTTTTCATTTTCCCATTGATTTTTTTTCTATGTGATTTTTTTCCTATATAAAAAATGGGATTTTTTATTATTTTAACAAAATTGAACGAAAAGCAGCACAAATACTTATACAAGACTTACAATCGATAACTTAGCATAAACAAACGTATAATTTGTTTTCGAAAATCCCATTCAGAAATTGGGAAAAAATCCCATGGCGAAATTAAAAACACGAAAAATCCGATTGGAAAATGAAAAATCCCATGGGGAAAGGCAAACATCCCATGGAAAGACCAACTTTGCTCATCCAATTTATAAAGTAGCAAAACCGCATTTCTAAGCAAAAATAATAAATTATTAATCAAAAATAAGACTTTCATCAGATACTGTATCTCAAAAAGGTAAATCTTAAAGAAAAAGGGTACTTAAGTTTGCGAAATTTTGGTTTCGCAAAGTTTATCCAGTGGCCGCTATACGCTTGTTTAGCCTTCAAAAGTCCAACAACTACCCCTTCAAATTAATCGCGAATTTTACGACGCACCATGTTATTAATGATGAATATCATGATTGAACAAGATAGAGTTAAGGCAAACTGCACATGTTTTTCACGCGGTACTGTCTGGACGTGTATACAGATTTTGTTCAAATATACTATGGACGCCTCTGTAATACAAAAGTTAAACATAACATTTACAACAAATAGGAAACAAATTCTAATAAAGCCTTATATATTAAATTTTCATAGCTAAAGGATTGTATTTATATAATTTTATTCATTTGTGTTTAGCTATACACTTGCTACGTTAAATCTACAACCAACCTGCACTCCGGAAAATTTGTAATGGCTGCATTTTTTTGAGCACTCGGCTGGTGAGTTCGAATCAGAAAAGTAATCAGGCCCTATAAGGATTCGGTTGCCGTTGCTATCCTCATAACAGCCCATATAAATGATACCTGTAAATGAATGTTTAATGATCCTAATTTCATCAATGAATGTGTGTAAACAATCGACAATATCATGTCATAAATAATAGAAACATCAATTTACTGAATTTTATTTAATTATCTTAAGTATGTTATACCACTTAATTTTCGGGCGAATCCATCATCTTTAAAAACCTAAACTGCTTTTCGTTGCATTTTTACAAATATTTTGCACACAAGCACAAAGAAAATAGTTAAAGGTTTTCAGAATAAAACATTAATTCCAATTCTTCATGTGCATGGAAATGATTCCGGTTTTGTTGCTAATGTAGAAGATTCGTTGATAAATGGGATATTGTAACGGCGAATTCACGAATTTTAATACACCAATCGATTCCCAGGATAATATAGTTTTTTAGTGAGTCAGTAGCAGAACATGAACAAGTGTTACCAAGTCCACAAGACACGGTAACAATTCTGAATGGTAATTACGAATGTATTGTTTTCTTTCTTTAAATAGAAATTGGTGAGATTAGTAATGCTATTTCCTATTTAAAATACTCGGAATACTCAAACAATATAAACATTCGGATCGCTGTTTGGTAAATGTTGAACCATAGGGCACTCATGTCATGTTAACTGTTAGTCAAGCTAACCACCAAGTAGCAAAGTCCTTGGCCATGTAAACATGAATAAAGGCGATTTAGAACATTTGTGTTATTTATAAAAACCATGATCCCCACAATAGGACCATTGTTTTTAAGAAAAGGGCCTGAACAGCATTAATAAACGTCAAAGCGATGACTAAATTTAACAGCTGGGTTTCCGACACACATATGTTTACGTTATTTTTATTTTCAAAATTGCATTACAAAACAATTAAGCTCTGTATATTGTAGAAAATAAGAACATGTTTTCATTGATAAATGAATACACGACATAATGATATACATTAAGCATATATAACCTCCATCTTGGAGTTGTATACTCAACTGTTGCAACTAAACTAAATGATAATACACATTTAACAACTGATTTTTAATTTCAACTGTAATTATTTTAATAATCTAACTAAAGAACGTTTACAAAATAGTAAATGCCAAATAACAAAAAAGTCTGCGAACACGGAATCGTTGTTTAGCACTGGAAATGAATTTACAATAATATAATAGAACAGAACACATCGTTTATTTCAACCAAGTATACAAAATATAAGATATGGGCAATATAACAAAGTAAGATTATTTAGTAAATTATAAACTTCCGATAATACTAACAATAGGGATTTAAAACACATAATGAATACAAAATTGGGAGAAGTGAGGGGTACCATAGATGGGTAGTTGTAGTACTAATAGATTATGATTAAATACTTATGGTAACTCTTATATTAATGTTGGAAATAATAATAATAATAATAATAATAATAATACAACTACTACTACTACTACTACTACTACTACTACTACTACTACTACTACTACTACTACTACCACCGCCGACGCCACCGCCACCGCCACCACCACCGCCACCGCCACAAAAAACGTATTCACACAATGGCTGCTACTACAACTTATAGCCCATATAGGGGGCATGCATGTTTTACAAACAGCCCT
>VMBQ01008708.1:21592-36258 GCA_007657795.1 Dreissena rostriformis
TACTACTACTACTACTACTACTACTACTACTACTACTACTACTACTACTACTACTACTACTACTACTACTACTACTACTACTACTAATACTAATACTAATAATACTACTAATACTAATAACAATAACAATAATAATAATAATTATAATAATAATAATAATAATAAAAATGATAAATTCGGTAACGTGACATTTGTAAAAAAAATATTCTGCAATTATGAGTGGTCTGCGGCCGAAGATGTACGATGAAGCAAAATGTTTTGCACATGGCGTTAATGCAGCTGTTGACAATACTTACATGAAATAATATCTTATTTTTTCAATTTTAAACATATGGATACAACAATTGATGCAATAGAAAAAATAGGTTAATACGTGTTTGAGATGGCCATACTATGCTCAGGCATATATATCTACACGAAAGACCTTACAAATTATATCGCAATCGCGATCCATGGATCCCGCGAACCGCGATGAAACGGATATAAGCATATGCATTTTAAGACATAAATTAAGGAAAATTAAATGTAATTAAATAAAGTTGGGTGGTTTTATAAATATGAAGAAGAGCATTTTTTTATTTTGAACATTTAGAAAATGTTTTCTTTAATCGCAACGCAAAAGGGAGCATTATTGTTATGATTCCTACCGTGTGTGGATAATGCGTACGTCAGTCTGAAACCCCTCCGACTAACTCTGGATTTTGTCAAGAAGACAATACGGACATAGTTTGACTGCGACCTAAACCCCCCAGGTGGCGCTGTCCCGCAGAACTTCCCGATTGACGAAGAGGAGGCGTTAGGTCCGTTGAAGAATTCCAGGTAGTCACATGTACAATTGCGACAGGTATCCAATTGAAAGTCTGTAAAGTTCACCTGAAAACACAAGAGACAAGTACTTTAGTGTGAATTTAGTGTGGTGAAACTTTGTACCTGTAAAACATATTGCAGCTTGGATAACATATTTTTATGTATTACCTGTAATTTTAACAATATAAAAAAGGAATAATATTAGATTCATCTTTGATGTCAAATTTAATGAGAATATGATCAAGTTTCTTTTTTTATAAAAAGCCATTCAAAGACTCATAAAACATATATTTATTTGTTGTTGATTAATTGAACAATAATACAAATGTCAAGTATGCACATTGATCAGGCTTTTCTCTGGTGCGTTGATGACCCAGGTACATTGACCTGTTTTGTTGTAATTCTGCGGGTAGTTGGGGCTCGTGATGACGCCAATTGGACCCGTGAAGACTCCGCCACACTCTGTAAAGACAATGGATATAAAATGCTGAAATAAAATTGAGTGGGAATTTTGAAGATTCGAAGTAAAATGCAATTCAAAAACAGTATTAATAATATTTTTTTAATCCACTGCACTTATTAAATTTATCATGCAACATAATAGTTTTCATGATATACATTAATACTGTTGGTCTAACTTATATTATATTTAAATAACTGTTGTTTATCGGCGCTTATGATACGCATGAGCAAATATGAAAATCATTTATTGAAAACGCAATTGCTGACCCGGTCATAAAAATATTAAACAAGTTCAATAACGTATATTAAATTAATATGTAAAAAGTTTTTAAAACGCCATTGCATTAATTAAGCAATCGTGTCTTAGTAAGTTTTGTATTTTATTTGCAAGTGCGTCATATAAATTAATACTTTTTACAGATTAATTAAATTTATTAAAAAAATACTTTCCAAAGATAATGGTTCAAACGGATATTGAAAATGAATGTGAAAAATAAACTTATGGAAGAATAATTTGTAAAATATTGTTTTAATTCAAAACATACCCTATCAACACTATCGTTGTAACAACCTGGCGTAGCTGAGAAATACAGTATGATTGTGATTATTTGTGTATTTATTACTTGTTGAAATGTTGGTTGTCAATAACCATTTAAATAAAGATTGAACATAATTATTATGACAAGAAGCGCTCGGAAGCTTTATTTGTATCATAGACACTACGGAACAAGTAGGGTGATGCAAGGTACAAAACAGCATTGTATTTTATAACTCGCATTAATGATTAGAAGTATTACAAAAAACTATACAATTTACAATACAATTTTCTATACAATTTTATGTTTATATGGACACACACAACTAGGTAAACACGAATTAGTGCATACTTCCTAACAGGGTGTAAGCAAATTTACTACATTTATCTAGATATTCCACATTTTCTACAGTCATTATATATTTGAGTTACTAAACACGGCGAACAGGTCTTTAAACATAGTAATATCGATTATATCAGTAGTAAAGTGAGTGCAGTTAAAAATATAATGTCCTTCGTTGCCAATGTAGCCTTTATTAAATAAAGTGCACACTATATTAAGTTAAGGTGTGCCGTTTTATCTGCCAGTTTCGATTGGGAAATGATGATTAGCAGTGCGGAGCTTTAATATAGGTAGATACTGAGATTTGGGAATAAACTTAAGGTAATTCTCAAATTCAAGATTGTTTTTCAATGAATTATAAAATTTGCCTTTCTTTGATTGGTTCAAGTCTGCACGCCACTTTTGAATGTATTGATACATAATTACACGTTTAACTTGTATTGATAGTGATTTCATACTCGGCGAGTTTTGTTCATGCCACACGATTGATTTTCCTGTCATATCCAATATTTGTCTAATTTTAGATATCCATTTAAAGTTACGCGAATTGTTGTTGATAATGTTAATATAGTTTTTTTTTTAAATATTTGTTGTCATTACCTAAAAGAGTTCTACTTCAGAAGACTTCATTTTGCTGTAAATAGACACAGATAGCGAGTGTCTCCCAAGTTTACCATATAGCATATGACGGAGTACTTTTAAGTGACATAATATAATGTGATATACATGTCATGTCGTAACCATATATTTCGCAGCCATATGTAAGTATTGGTACAATAGTATGATCAAAAAGTTCTAATGTTAAATCAAGTGGCAAATCGGAATTATTTGCACTGATATAAAGTAAATTTATTGCTCTTTTAGCTTGTTCAACATTATGTTGACGTGCGCTTAGAAATGAACCGTTAACCGAAAATGTGACACGAAGGTATTTGTATTGCTTAACAATTTCAATTTCATTTCTGCCAATGTAAAATTTATAGGGCGCGATGTTTCTAGCCCCAAATATGATGATTTTTGTTTTGTAAGGGGTTTGCATTGAGTTTCCAGTGTGCGCAGTATTCATCAAATGAACTTTAACTTATTTGAAAATCTTTTTCATCGTCTGACAGAATTATAGTGTCGTCGGCGTATAACGAAACAAGAAGCTTCAGCCAGAGATAAGCACTGGATGGATCAGGTATTTCAACAACTTTACCTTGCGTATAAGAATATGGCTCTCAAGGTCATTTGCAAATATAGAATAAAAGTTCGGTGATAGACTTTCACCTTATCGAACGCAGTTTTCGTATGGGAAGAATGGAGACGAGTTATGATCAAGGAAAACGCATGATTTGATATTTTGGTACATGTAATAAAAAACATTAAATAGTTTTCCTGTAACGGAGCTTGATAGCAGCTTAAACCAGCGTCCATTTCTCCAGACTTTGTCGTAAGCCTGAGAGAAATCTATAAAGGCACAGTACAACTTCTTTTTATTTTTGCGCAGGGTTTCAATTAAAGATTGAAGAACAAATATGTGGTCCGTACAAGAATGATTTTTTTTATAAAACCTGCCTTTCGTTTAAAATTTTATTTGATTCTAAAAATGTGTTAAGTCTCTCATTTTAAATTGATGTGAAGAGTTTTCCAAAACAACTTAATAATGTAATGGGCCTATAGTTATTAGGGTCGCTGTGGTCACCTTTATTTTTGTAAATTGTGTAAATTGTGCCTTCAAGCCAGACATTATGTATATGACCAGTTTCAAGAATCATGTTGGAAATTTACATAAATAGGTAGAAACAAGTGTTTAGTATATTTAATAGTGTAATGTACATTTCACGTATTACATGTAAATATTATCCGAATTCATTCCTCATCCGAATATCGGTGCACATTATTTTTGTTGTTCGCATTTTGACTATACAGTACACTGCATTTAGCAAGATAATGTTCTCCAGGATCTTATATATTAATATAATTGTATTTACCTTGTGTTTAGACCATTATATGTTGTTTGTTGTGAGAATAATCCAACATAACTGAAATGCATTTGACTGTCGAATAGGTTGTAAAATTCTTATATTCACTCCTCTATTTGTTTCAAGAGATGTTTTTTTTTATAACTTGCAAACTGTTCATTCATGTTAATTGATAAAACATAATAGTTTGCAGGGAACTATTTGAGACGCTGACTGCGTAAGAATTACTTAAGTTTTCATGCTGCAGCATTTAATATTGTATTGTTATACATGCATATTTAAAGCTATTTATTGTTTCAATTCATCAAACTTATTGCCTTCTGTGATTAAGAAATGATATTTATGATGATTGTCGATTTATTATAATTAGAAATATATTCTTGTTTACATGTAGCCGCATAACTTCCATATATGCTGCAGGATGCTGCACGATTATGATTGGCTGCAGCCAAATCTTTGGCTGCAGCCCAATCTGAAGCATCCGAACAGTTGTCAACAACAAACATCACTGTTCGTGACCTCCAAAAAGTAAGAAACAAACATTCAATAATCCTAAAAATAACAGTAAAGTCACGAATTAAACTATTTAAGGCATTTTTGGTCATTTGTGTAACTTAAACAACTAAGAGAGTTATTATATTAAAGTACTGTTAAAGAAGTTAAGAACTATTTTATGATAACAACTATTCACGACACAGAGCAACTGTTCGTCAAACTTTAGATCTGGTCATTTATTTGTTAATATAGTAATTATTGTATTGTTACGTATTTTTCTTGCACTAACAAATAAAAAGATATAATTTCGAAACTTTATGCGACTCCGTCATCCTTAGAGTTTGTTGCTTGACTCAAACTCATATCAACATCGAGTCAGAAAAGCGTATTTAAGCGAATCTAAATATGTAAGGTAGTTTACAATATATTTATTTAGTATATTATCACTTGGGCCAGCTGCTTTTGAATTGTTTAGGTGTTGAATATTCGCTTCAATTTCGGTCTCGGTAAAAGGCATGTTTAATTGCAGCGTGTCGTACGGGACAGGTTCGCTTGTATGTAAGTTTAACTCATTGTTTTCGGTCGTATTATCATTAAAATGTATGCTTTTAAAATGAGTATATAGCGAATCCGAATTCGGGGGTTTCTTTTAATTTTTAGCGCCAATTACATGT
Source organism: Dreissena rostriformis (assembly GCA_007657795.1). Taxonomy (NCBI): domain Eukaryota; kingdom Metazoa; phylum Mollusca; class Bivalvia; order Myida; family Dreissenidae; genus Dreissena; species Dreissena rostriformis. Next base: position 26,873 of record VMBQ01008708.1, read on the forward strand.
ATATATTTCCAATATTCTTTGGGACTCTTCGAATGCATTGTACGTAATGTTTGTGCATTTGGAAATTTGTATTGGTTATTAAAAAGGTTCATAGTTCTCATGTAATTCTTACTCGCATTTGGTAACAGAGTCTTATTTGATAACGATCGCTAGCATTTATATCGGGCTTTGGCTTCATAATAGCAAGTTTGTGCTTGTTTACACTTAATACCAAACCATGGCATTTGAAATGCATGATTGTATGTACATTGTTTGGTGAACGTTTTGACAGCGGCATTTTGGAACAATACGGTAATAGTGCTGGTTATTTCATCATTCGATGATAGTCCTCAAGGGCAAACATCGCAGAGATATGTAATGTGGTCACTTTTCTCTTGGTTATATTATTAATAAAACTGCTCGATACATTTGGTTTCCATTTTGCGCTTGTGTTATCTTTATGCAGTTTCTGCTTGTGTGGCGGTGCTACTTTAATGTTACTCGATACGGTAAATTTATTTAAAGCGTTCCCATCAGAAAACAGCGAATCCGTCTCGATTATCCCGAACGCGGTTAAAAACACAAAACATTCAGCAGTGGCAATGGCATACTCGATTAATGAGCTATTGCGGTACGTAAATTGACCAGTGTCTTTGTCCGTGCCCAATCGACCGTTAAGTATACACAGATTGTTATTACGACAAATATCGATCAACGCTTATCCGTTACTATTGTGTTTTTTTATCCACATATGTTCTGGACAGGGGTACATTACATTTGGTTAAGATATGGGACTTGATAAGTGTACTAAGGGTGTCGGGATCGATACCCTGTATATCTGCAAAGATAATCAATGCGTGTAAAATCGGGCATAGTGGATGTTCTGGCATTCATGTCTCCTTTAAGAATTTGGTGTTTAAATTGGTTACATGTTATGTTTATTTCGTGGTATACTTGTACAAAATCGTCATCATTTAGGAATTTAGATTTTTCTGGAGGAACATAAAGCACACCTAACATTATGTCATCGTCTGTGTTTGTTACAATTTTGGAAATCTTAAGCCAAAAAACATATTCACTTTTAGATTTTTTAGTATATGTCCAATGTGGAATGTCATTTTTTATGAAAACACCTATTCCATCAAATTGTCGCAGATAGGTTTGATTTCTTTGTTTGGCTATAAATGTGTAGTTAGGAACATCTACAATATCAGTGTTATCCAAGTGTGTGTCCGTAATACAAATTATATCATAACTATAATTGTGGTCAATAAAATCTGGAAATTTGAGCCTGTGTTTAAGGCCCCGAACATTAAAGGAAGCGATTTTAAGCTCACTTACACAATTTTTCCTCAAATTTTCCTAGTTGTTTCGCGTTACGGTTTTGCTGAATCGCATTTTTAAATTCAAACTTCGTAACAAAAACGCTCAGAGCTTTTATTTAACATAGCACCATAAGTTTTAATGCTGTGGAATCTGTGGAATTGAAGTTTTTAATAGTAAACCAGCAAGAAACAAGCATCCATTTGTTTCTGCCTTTACTCAATTAATCGAGCGGAATTTTAAACTTATTTGCGAACATAGCGTTTAACAAACAAACAAACTGTAAGTACATTATAATAAGCCCACTCATTGATTGATTAATTACAGAACAAAATGTTTGACTAGCGTCAACTTTTCACTTTTACAGTACATACAACAGAAGTATCAGGAGAAAACCGTCAATAACTAAATTGCGGACATCATGCTCATTAGCAAAATGGGTTGTTTGCTGTTTTACTTATGTTGATAAATGAAAACAATGTTTCTATTCACGCAACAATGGTATTCAAGATAATCGACATGTAAGTTGCTGCAATAAAAAATAAACTGAGCGTGAACGTACAAAAGCAGGTAATAAAATAAGAATAAACCTAAAGTATGTTTCAATATCTATTTACCAATAAAAACATCTCGGGTTTGGTTGTGTGTGTGTGTAAAGATGCTTAAATCATAAATAATTAAGAGGTGTTTTAACTTAAATAGATATTGTAATGTTCAAAGTTTATATAAGCTATGTGAATTGATATATATATGCAATATTATATTCCATCCAGAACCTTCTTTCCAGAAACAGTTGTTACTGCAATAGATGACAATGCGGTTTCAGTGAAATGCAATGCATATAAATTGGGAGTAAGTTGGTTCTTTTTTCCTAGTTCCTTATTCCTTATCCAATCTCAACATATTTAATAAAAGCTTTTACAGATAAATAATACTTAAATTTCATTAGAAAATCAAAACAAAACCAAACTGTGTTTGATTCATATATTAATCTACGAATAAGGAATAAGGAACAAGTTCCCTGTTCCTTGTTCAGACCGAGTTTGAAAATGTTGCTTTGTAACTAAATCATCTAATGGTACCCAATAAATATGAAAGATGCATCCAATCGACAAATTAAAGTGAATTGCAAGCACCTCGAATACATTCTATTTATGCATTACGATACATGGTGTTAAGGGGTGTTGATTCAGTTTGGCTGATTTGTTTTTCATCAAAACGATTTTGTTCAAAGTTTATATTTAAGTCATACATACACATACTTCATGAAAAATGAAATACAAACATCGGGTCACCGGCCTTGTTTTGATATTATTCACCATTATATAACATGTACTATTAAATTAAAACTTTAAAATCTCCAATTGCGTAAACATTAAGAAATAATATTTTTCTATCATGGTTTGTTGTCGAATAACCCACAGTAAGGAGTATAGATGCGCTTGAATTAAATCAAGAGTGCGACGCAAGAGTGATTTGATAACACGCATCTATACTCCTTACTGTGGGTTATTCGACAACAAACCATCATAGATAGAAAATTATTATTTCGATTCTAACACGATTCTGATTGACTTGGTTCAAGCTCTTGGACGTGAAATATATTTTTCAATACTCCGCCCTTCTTAGTACAAAGTTCACTATTTAGTGATGTCATTGAATTGTACAAACATATCACGTCGTTTTCATTCATAAATATTTTGCAAATGACGTCACTTTCATTGAGAACAAATATCGTAGAAACCTAATGACGTCACCTTTATTGATGCTTCTGAAAAGCTGCCATGCTATAAATGTTTTCTTAATTACGTTTCCTAAAAATAACATCCTTTGTAGGCGTGGTTATGCTTCTTATTACCAAATATACAATTTGTTGTTTCATTACTTTTATATACATGCTACATTTATTACAATTCTTTTAGAGCGGGTTTTAGCACGTGAATTTTACTGCAATATTTTCTTGATTTATTCTGAACTATTTTCGAAACATTGAGCTCCGCCCATAATTATTGCAGAATAACCTATAGGCGATTTTCTTCTTTGTTTATATGAAATTCGGCACGTGCCGTGTTATAATTAAGAAATAATATATTTCTATCATGGTTTATTGTCGAATAACCCACAGTAAGGAGTATAGATGCGTAGGAGTTAAATCACGAGTGCGAAGCACGAGTGATTTGATAACACGCATCTAAACTCTATTCTGTGGTTTATTCTACAACAAACCATCATAGAAAATTATTATTTCGATTCTAACACGATTCTGATTGACTTGGTTCAAGCTTTTGGACGTGAACTATATTTTTCAATACTCTGCCCTTCTTAGTACAAAGATAACTATTTAGTGATGTCATTTAATTGTACAAACATATCACGTCGTTTTCATTCATAAATATTTTGCAAATGACGTCACTTTCATTGAGAACAAAAATCGTAGAAACTAAATGACGTCACCTTTATTGATGCTTCTGAAAAGCTGCCATGCTATAAATGTTTTCTTAATTACGTTTCCTAACAAATAACATCCTTTGTAGGCGTGGTTATGCTACTTATCACCAAATATACAATTTTNAAACCATCATAGAAAATTATTATTTCGATTCTAACACGATTCTGATTGATTTGGTTCAAGCTTTTGGACGTGAACTAAATGTTCAATACTCCGCCCTTCTTAGTACAAAGTTCACTATTTAGTGACGTCATTGAATTGTACAAACATATTACGTCGTTTTGATTCATAAATATTTTGCAAATGACGTCACTTTCATTGAGAAAAAAAATCGTAGAAAATAAATGATGTCACGTTTATTGCTGCTACTGAACAGCTGACATGATATAAATATTTTATTAATTACGTTTCCTAACAAACAACATTCTTTGTAGGCGTGGTTATGCCAATTATCACCAAATATACAATTTGTTGTTTCATTACATTTATATACATGCTTCATTTATTACATTTGTTTTAGAGTGGGTTTTAGCACGTGCATTTTACTGCAATATTTTCTTCGTTTATTCGGAACTATTTTCGAAACATTAAGCTCCGCCCATAATTATTGCAGAATAACCCACGCTTGATTTCCTTCTTTGTCTATAGAAAACAAGTCGCGTGCAGTGTTAGAATATTTAATAACCTATGAAATTGGCAACATGTAGATATTATATAAGCTAAGATACATCATATACCATTTAATTAAACCACATACTACCAATAAAATGGAAGACACAAGTTAAATTGTAATAAATGTAATTAAAAAAAAATATGTCACCCAAACAAATGTGAATTGTTTACTATTTTAACCACATAAATGGAATTAAAAAAATAAAAATGTCAAATAAAATTCTGCGAAACTACTCAGATATGTTCATCTACGTGTAGTCATCATCAAACAAAAATAAAAAGGGATCACATCACTTTTAACAGATATTTTTGGTTTTAACAATCTCTACCGTCTATGTCAAATTTCATTAAATACAGAAATTAGGCAAAACCATAGTACCGGTACATAGATTGCTAGAAATAAACATAAACATTAGAAATTGTTTACAATCTTAACTGGGATCACAACAGCTTACCCAAAACACAAAAACAATAATACAATATTTACTCACAGACATAAGACCATACAGTATCAGACTCGACCTTTATCAGCAATAACTTACAAGGACTTGCTCACATATTTCGGCATGTTTGGAAGTTTGTGATTAAATGAATTAAATTTATAAATGTAAACAACAGGACTAAAGAGCTCCAGTATAAACCAAGAATGAAATTAAAGAACGAAAAAAAAAGTAAACAAAGTTTACCGCACCTGGGATCGAACCACTGACCCTTGTATTATGAACCAACTCGGTCATTTGGGATGATACTGATCACACACAATTGGGTTATGATAATAGCATCATCGGTGTTGCTGTAAATATATCCTCTGTTAAATAAACTGCCGCAACACCCCTTTATAGTTTTGTTTCATTTAAAATAATAACTGCATTACATTTTACAGGGTTTAATTCAAGGATAACACAATTCATTTTTTTCGCGATTGAATAAGATTCCTTATTCCTTATTCAAGCCGAATAAGAAACCAGTATGTGTTTACCTAAAGTAAATACAAATGTACAAAAACACACTATATATATATGTAGATATATAAATATTTATTGCAAAATATTTCGATTTAATATTTAAAATTATAATCCAGTTCTGTTTTTGCGATTAGTTTAAACTTTATTTCAAGCCAATATTTCATGTAAACATTGGTTCTGGAGATCCACAGGAACACAAGGGGGAGTTTACTAAAGACCTTCTGTATATGTCGTAGTTCAATCCGCTACAATCGCGTCGAAGACGTGTGTGTAGGATGTGTCCAGTTCGTGAACCGCAATAAAAAGAGGTTTGGATTTGCTTTTATCTTTATTTAGGACGTTTTTAAATGATTGTACGTCAGGTGAATTTTGTATTGTTATGGACCGTTGATTCCTTTCACGTATTGTTCTGGGTAAGAAATATAAACTATAATATGCTTGCGTGCGCTCTCTAACATGTCCAATGTGCCTTAAGTTGAATCCGTCTGATTGGGTTTGGTTTATATTTGGAATAAGATTTGACATGTTGTGTGGTGAAAGTCCATATTTCATTTTATCAAATTGAAGTAGGCGATATTGTTACCTTCTTTCCGAGAGTGTATCTCATTTTGGGTCGTTCAGTCGCTTTTGGATGCTGCAATATTGTGTTGCTCCTATACATATACGGGCAGCTTCCACTTAAAATGATTCGAGTTCTTGCTTTAGTTATTCGCTACAATTATCCCCATACAACATCAGAGTGTATAAATATAGGGCGAATAAGTGAAAAATACATTGTTTTCGAGACAGGAGCATTAAGGAAGAATTTAAGCCGCCACCTGAGGATATCGATAAGTCGCCAAGCTTTTGTCAGAGTAATTGAAATATGAGCATTCCATTTTGCGTCAGAGAATAGGGTAAGACCCAGGTACTTGTGGGTGTTAACTTCTTTGACAAGTAAAGAATTAATAATTAAAAGAAGGTGTTGTGGTTTACGCCTTTTCTTGCTAAAAAGAAATATATATTTAGTTTTCTCAGGATTAAACGATACAAGCCAAGACTCAGACCACGAGTGTATGGATGCAAGGTCGTTGTTTAACGTGGTTGATCCATTAATCGGATCTTCTATAATGATGTTAAGTCTGGTGTCGTCGGCAAAGAGCCGGATGTTTGAATTGACAGCAGAAACGATATCGTTAATGTAGGCGTTAACGAATAAGAGGCCAAAGATGGAGGCTTGAAAAACGCCTGCTTTTATATGGCGCCAGGATGATGTAGAATTTGCATACACAACACGTTGTTTACTATTTGACAGGTAAGACATAACCCAGTTAAGAAGAGAGTCACATATTCCAAACGACGAAAGTTTTGTGACGTGACCACGATGCCAGACTCGGTCGAAAGCTTTTGAGATATCGCAGAATACGGCTCGCACTTCCTTGCCCTCGTCAATCGCCTGACATATGTCGTTGTAAAGACATGTAATTTGATTAACGGTCGAATAAACTTTGATGAGGCCAGATTGGAAAGGGGTAAGAAGAGTGTTTGTCGTTAGGTTATTATATATGTATTTTTGTATGCAGCAGTCCATTAGTTTGCCGAGGCAACTAAGTATTGAAATAGGGCAGTAGTTGGAGGGTTTAGAAGGATCTGATTTTTTGAAGATGGGCGAAACGTTAGCAAGCTTTCCAGAATCAGGGAAATACGAATTGCGCATGAGCTAATGGAATTATGCTGAAAGGGGTATAGAAAGTTCGTGTATGCCTTCTTTTAGAAGCCTAGGGCTGACCATGTCTAGACCACTTGCATTGCTTAAGTAAAGAAGGGAAAGAGCATCTTGAACGTCTTGGGGCGTAAGGGTGATGCTTCGGAAAGAGAATTCCTTAAGACGATTTATTGGTGGAGGAGGAAGATCTTGATCGTCGACAGTTGACTGCGAGGACAAGTAGTGGTTGAGAAGATCAACTTTGTCATGGTCTGTAGTTTCCTCGTGATTGTGTTCGTATAATGTTTGTATTGTTTTCGATTGTGTTTTTTTGTTAGTTGTTTAGCTGTTTTAAACCATATTAAATTATATGATAATATAATTCGATAGGTCAATAATTTTTCTTTAGTAGGGAATTCATTGTTTTACAACAGATAAAAGTCAATAAAGTGCTCTGTTACCGTGTTCTGATATTTATTTTATTGTTTTATACCAGTTTCCGTTTTTAAATAAAGTTACACCCAGATATTTGAATGATGCGACTATTTCCAACGGTTCACCTCACAACCATGTTCTATAAAAAATGTGATACTGCACAATATCCGAAGAGCTGGGGAATGGGTTACATCACACAAATATTTAAAAGCGGAGATCCGAGCGATAAAAATAACCACGGAATAACATTAAATACTATTTTATCAAAGATATATTCTCAGGTACTTCTAAACAGATTGACTAAATGGTGTGATGAAAACAATATTATATCAGACTGTCAATTTGGTTACCAAAAAGGAACGAGCACAGTGGACTGAATCGTTATACTGAACAGTATAATCAACAAAGTTTAAACTCTGGTAAAAATATATATATTGCATTTTAAGTGAATATCCTAAATGTTATGACAGTATAAATCCTCCATTACTATGGCAACAATTAATTACCGAACAAATAAGCTCTAAGCTGGTTTCCGCACTCAAAGCCAGGTATTCATCAGTGAAATCAGCCGTCAGGTTAAACAATCAAATATTCGAATACGTGTAGATCAATTCGTACGCTGGTGTTTAACAATGCGACCCGTGTTCAAGCATCCTATTCATGATGTTCGTTAATGACATTATTGAAAATATTAATTCTAATATTGAATGAATCATATCGATCAACGATATAAAGTTTTTATTATTATCTTATGCCGATGATCAAGTCCTATTTTCAACTTCAGCCACATCAGCCCAACTAATATTAAATGACATCGAAAACTATTGTAATAAATATAAATTGAAAATCAATATTAGTAAACCAAAGTTGTTATTTTCGAAAAAGGTAACCGACCAACAAGTTTTAACTTTACTTTATATGGTTATCCGTTAGAAATCGTCGCATCATTAAAATATTTGGGTTTAAATTTATTTAAAAACAGAAACTGGTTTACAACAAAAAAAATCAATATCAGAACACGGTAACAGAGCGCTTCTTCGATTTTTACCTGTTGTAAACCAATATTGGTTCCCAACTAAAGACAAATTAAATCTTTTTGATACATTTTTTAGCCCAGTTCTTCACTATTCTGCTGAAGTCTGGGGACAGGATTCAGGAAACGAATCAGAGATTATTCCTACAAAATGTTTAAGAAATTTTTATGTGTCAACAAATCAACAAATCTATCAGCTCTGTATGGCGAATGAGGACGGAACCCCAGTATCGGTGATACTTAAATTATGTATATTTAAATATTGTTTTAAAATAATATCATGTACAAATGATAGTCTCATAACAATAACATGCATTACTGTTCAATGACGCAGAACAAAACATATCGTACAACAAAAGAAATTGGGCTTATCAAATCAAATCAATACTAGAGCAGCTAAGTTTATCTTATGTTTGGACTGAACAATAAACCCTGACAGAACAATCTGAACAAACATTCACTTACAATCTAATCAAGCAACGATTATTTAATCAATACCAACAACATTGGTACAGTGAAATTAATAATTCGTCAAGACTTAATACATATTGCCGCATCAAGAATACGTTTACTACAAAACATTATCTGGACATCATCACAACGAAACAATTTAAAATAGAACTAACCCAATTGCGCCTATTATCACACAGATAAGAAATAGAACGAGGTCGATACTACAATATTGCTCGGGATAACAGAAAATGTACATTGTGTAATCTTAATGTCGTACAAAGCGAATACCATTTCTTGCCCAATATACAACGATATAATAAAAAATATTTAAAGCCATATAATCAAACATAGCCAACATTAAATAAGTTTGATATGTTAATGAGAACACAAAAA
>VMBQ01008709.1:0-31579 GCA_007657795.1 Dreissena rostriformis
AAGTTGTTAAGTGGTGGCACAAATATGCTTCCATACATAACAAATAGTATGAATCATAGAGAACCATTAATAATGATCATAGATAAACACAATTATAAGTTAAATATTTAATCTATTGTACAAACAAAATATAACGGCGATGTCGATAAGACCAATCACAACAGAACACATATGTATCTTACAAGCAGTGCATTTCAAACAACAAAATATAAATCCAAAAATGTTATTAGAGTAGAAAAGCAAAGACATCATTTACTGAAGCACATTGATCAACATCAACATTTTTGACGTTGAGAATGGAAACGGAAACATGTCTGAATATTAGGAAATTGAGTTTTCAATTCATAAATAATTGCGCAAATGCATATCTTATCATCTGGTACATTATTTCGTATAAATAATGTCATCAAATCTTTACCGAACATTTAACAACTCTCGGGCTTGGAAACCAAAAACGGTCAAAGAGTGCATACTTTCATTTTTTTTCAGAACAGATAAAACGTCCAGAAGAATGGTAACAAACATTAGCAAAATAAGAGTGTATACAACTGGAAATAATTTGCGTTTGTATAGTCGAAACCCTATTTATGTAAAAAAAAACTTAACATAGAGACATGCACTGTTGGAAAGTCCCTTTTTAGCAGATTGGTTCATGCGATAAATAGAAACAATTTAGGTCTTTTTATCGATGTAGTTCTTAGAACAATATGGCCATTGATCTAGACACTTAAGTTGTGCTTTTTTAAAATACAATTTACACTTAACTTTCCTATTCATATGTGTTAGTTTTCAGGTTAAAAATAGAATATCGACACTCAAATATTATAGAGGTCTATACAAGCTCTTAAACGTAAATCATGTGAAAAGCATAACTTTACAATATTAAAAAAAAACAGCAGCGGAACGCTTAGCTCAAGAAGAGCTTTTGTGATCAATCTATATCACCCGGCGTCATGTATCGTGCATCGTAATGTCAGCTTGAAGCTCGTAGCCACTCTGAAGACCACTGTTTTGTCTTATGTAAATGAAACGTGGAAAAAAAGTGTATCTGGACAATACCACATATGTCAAAAATTATGTCCAATTACAAATCTGAGTTACCACTATAGAAGCAACAGTTATGACTCACGCTTGATGAAATTTGGTCGGAATTTGTGTCCTTACAATATAAAGACAAGTTGGACCCTTGGCAACGTGTGTCCAAAACCTAGGCCATAATCTCAAGTCCAAGTAAAATTTCGTTTCGAAACTATAACTCAATTGTATTACTCAATCTTGATAAAACTTTATCGAAGTTTTGTCTTGACAATATCTCGACCAAGTTCAAATCTAGGCTACGTGAGTCCAAAAAATATGTCATTATCTCCACATGGTGCCAATTCTGTCTCTTCATTAAACATTAAGCTGAGTACAAGTGACTTTTTCTCGACTATTTTTCAATAGTTATTATGTTTGTGTTGCAATTTTGCGTATTTTACATGTACATCACTTAAAAAGCCAAGCCTTGATCAAAACCCGCTCCAAAACTACAGGCCTGTATCCTGTCTCCCGTTAATTTCAAAGGTTTTAGAGAAGGCAGTCTACAAACATGAAGAGCTTTTGTCGAATTACAATCTTCATGAGAAATATCAGTCGGCGTATTTAAAGTCCAGAATGACATCTTCCAGCCTTAAGACCGAAAAGGCTAATATCCTCGTGTTACTTGACTTCTGTGCTTTTTATTAACGTTGAATTAGTTTATAAAGCTAAATACAAATATGAGTTGCAGAATGAAAGTGCAGAGCCGCTTTCTGTATGTCGAAGATTGTTTGTTCCAAGGGCCTGACCTGACCTATGACCTATGACCTATTAACACATAATTTATAAATTCAGTCGTTAATTAACAATTAGGATTTTTGTTCTCTTAGCGGGGGAACACGATCAGCTTGTAATGGCATTTAAAAAGACAAATATTTAAATATAAAATATATGCAGTAGTATTAATACATATAATAAACATATAATAAATATTAACTTATACATGTATATATTGTTATATATAAATACATTTGCACTTTGGAAGTAAACGAGCATATATGACATGTTATGTATTGCACATGAACAATCTAATTATGTACATTTTCGTTATAAAAATACAATGACTAAACTCATATATAAGAAGTAATCAATGAAACATACAACAACAGTATTTGCTACAAGCAACAACTTTGTCAGCGCAGCCACATATACATCCGATGAACGGATTATTAAATTATTAAGTTTTTTTTTTATTGAGTATTCACATGAGCATATAAACACTCCAGTTTTTTCTCTAATAAGCTTGTGAGACGAACAGCAAAATGTCACAATGTTAACACTCAGGTTGATTATAAATTAAAGTAGTTTGCTGGTTTACAAAAACGCACCATTGGAAATCAAACTAGTGCCGCATATCGGAAAACAACATACACATATAAATATATTTGCTTTCGTCATATTTGCTGCTTTCAAGTATTTTAGATTATAACTATGTTTAGATATTTCCGACAATAAATAAGTTTAAGCCATTTTGTTATTATTACTTGTAACAAATAAAATTGTAGTCGGAAACACAATGTCTGAATAACGCCCACTCTTATTTTTCAATGGAATTTCCAGAATTGCCCCGAATAAGTTGCCCTTTCATCCTGGACGCGTATTCTTTAGCCTGATCCCTCAAAGCTTTTCTAAGGATTTTTCCGGATGCAGTTCTCGGTACCATGGAAACGAACTCAACGCCGCCTCGAAGCTTCATGTAGGGCGCCACGTGACCTATGTAGAACAATGAAAATAGTAATAATTGAGCCTCGATTTTCGAAAACTGGGCTTAATTCGTGTGCGTAAAGTGTCGTTCCAGCTTAGACTGTGCAGTCCGCACAAGCTAACCAGTGACGACACTTTCCGCTTTTATGATATTTGTCGTTTAAGGAAGTATCTTCTTAGCTAAAGCTAAAGATAGAGAAGAGTGAAAATCGCTAGTCCTTGCCCTATGTGCCTCCGGGCACAAAAAGGACTAGGTAAATTATCTTCTTAGAGAAAATCCAGTTTAGGCGGAAAGTGTCGTCCCTGATTAGCCAGGTCCGACACTTTACGCACTTGCATTAAGACCCATGTTTCCAGAGCGAGTCTTTGTTTTTACATATGCAATATTTCAACTCGTGGAGTTTTTAACGTAGGAAAGCACCGAGCGCCATTACTTTTCACTCAACCGTCTTCGGTAAAGCGATCAAAGACGTGTCGAGAACTCACCTGCTACGTAAGTTTGAATCTCCTCTTCGCTAGTGCAATGGCCAGATTTCAGAACGACGTACGCCCTGGGGAGCTCTCCCGCCTCCTCTTCTGGCATCCCGACCACGCCGGCGTCGGCGACAGATTGGTGTGACAGGAGGATGTCCTCGATGGTGGCCGGGGCTACTTGGTGCGCGTTGTACTTGATGAGTTCTTTGAGACGATCCACCACGTATAGATAGCCGTCTTCATCTTGGCGTCCTATATCACCTGTAATTAAACAGTGCGTTGTTTGTGACTTTGACTTTTTAAAAACAGTTTTATCAGCACTTTAGTCATATAACTGCTTAATGCAAACGATGCATTATAGTTATTTATACACATCAACCCTTACCGGTACATACAATGCAATATCCAACAAATACAAACTTTGCCGCTTTTATGGAATTTTTCGGTTAAAGGAATTCTCTTCTTAGCGAAAACCAAGTTTAGGCGGAAAGTGTCGTCCCTGATTAGTCTGTACAGGCTAAGCTGAGACGACACTTTACGCACATGCATTAAGACCATAGAAAGAACATAAGAAAGCGACGCGCGTCACCTGTTTTCACCCATCCGTCGTCGGTAAAGAGTTCCTTGTTCTTCTCTGGTAAGTTCAGGTAACCGCTGCACAACTGAGGCCCTCTCAGCCATATCTCCCCTTCCTCGTTGCTACTTAGTTCTTTACCCGTGTCCACATCGACGATCTGATGAAATATATATAAGCCTCACTCTGTGAAAAGGGGTTTAATGCATGTGCGTACAGTGTTGTTCCATATTAGCCTGTGCAGTCGGCATAGGCTAATCAGGGACGACACTTCCAGCGTGTATTGTATTTTCGTTTTCGGAAGACTCTTCTTGACAAAAATCCTGTTAAGATGGAGAAAGTCGTCGATAATTGGACTGTGCGGACTGAACAGGCTAATCTTTGACGACATTTTACGCACATGTATTAAACCCCTTTTACACAGAGTGAGGATCATATACATGTATATGAGACGCGTTCTTGGAAAACAAGTCCGCACATGCTAATCAGGAAGACAATTTTCCTCCTAGACTGGATTTTCGTTTAAAAAAGTAAATACTGTTTACATACGAGATGAATGTCCCCGCTCTTTTAAATATGAATACGAACGCACGTTCATACGCACGGTCAAATATAACACGTTTGTCTGTGTCTCTTTACTATTCTACGGATGGTCATCTATTGTCCAATAGGTCATTCCCAAACCTAGGTTACTTCCCTTTCGCAACCAGTGATTCGAGTGAGTTCTCTGTTCACTTCAGGTTACATTTATTGTTTCGCAGCCATATTTTTATGTGTGTGTATTTTGAAGTTCACGAGGGGGGCCAAAGTATCCGGAAGAAACCCCACCTGTCCGGTAAGGCGACCACTAACTAAGCTGAAATTCGCCGGGAGCGGCGATTGAACCTGAGTCGCCTATGTGAGAAGCTAATGTACCAACTACAGCGCTAACCAGACAGCCAGATGTATTTTAATGTACTAGCACACCAAATACATATCGATGTATGGTGTAAAAGTTGTAGGCATACACATAAAATAAACTTCTCATTTTTTTAAATTCTCAATAATTAGTTTATATTGATTAAAATATCACGACTGGTATATAACATTACTTGAAAAAAAAATTGTATTTTTTTTATTTTGACTTTATTTTTGTATTATTTATTTTTACTGGGTATGCATACCAGGAAACTACCAGTTGACTATAAATAACGCAAGTTGCATTATTGTCACGTGGTAAACAAGGGCATGCGAATTGTGCATGCGTAGTGAATTGTATACATTTTATATATAAAATGATCAATCTACTTGTGTTATTTATAGTGTGTATATCGTTATGTCACCTATTTTCGCGATGTACTTTCGATTTCACATCGCGAAATTTTATTACCGAATATACTGAAAATATGAACTTTTTTCAAGTAATGTAATATACCAGTCGTGATATTTTAATCAATATAAACTAATAATTGTAAAAAATACGGTATTTTAGAACTTTTCTTTTTTCGTCATTCGTTATTTACAGTCCCTTTAAAGTAAAAAGCTCACTCGTACATTTTTTTTGCGTTTCCGGGAAAAAGAAAAAACCCACACCTGACAAGCAAATTCATTGAATTGATATCCTCCGCAAAATAATTTTTGTTTATGGATTTTTGCAGTACTAAAAGAAATGAAGGGCAATAATTCTTATTTAAGAAAGTTTAGGGTTATGGTTCTTGTGCATTCCACTTCTCCTCATATTTATACACCAATAAAGGTTCATGTTGAGTTTCTGAGATATAGCCCTAACAAGTTTGTTACAGACGGACGGTGTGACGGAGAGACGGACGGACAACGCCACTTATATATCCATCCGCCTTTGGCGGGGCATAATAAGATTAAAATGGAATGTATGCACGCATTAACTTCCTACCTTCATTTGTACCAAAGGCAACAGTTTACCAACTGACTTGTAGCGGTTGTCATCTTTTGTGTTCAGATGCGTAACGCCAACCTCTGTCATCCCGTAACCTTTGATGATAATAATACTTTGAGCCTCACTCTGTGAAAAATGGTGTTTAATGCATGTGCCTAAAGTGTCGTCCCATATTAGCCAGTACAGTCCGCACAGGCTAATCAGGGACGACACTTTCCGCTTTTATTGTATGTTTCGTTTAAAGGAAGACTCTTCTTGACGAAACTCCAGTTTAGGCGGAAAGTGTCGTCCTTGATTCGCCTGTCCGGACTGCACAGGCTAATCTGGGACGACACTTTACGTACATGCATTAAACACCCTTTTCACAAAGCGAGGCCCATATCAAAAACATACAACGTGAGCTTGCTGAATCTGAAATAAAATGTCCCACCTTTAAATTAGCACAACATATTAAAGACGCTTTTTGATTATAAGTGAGATGCGGCCTGATATAAGTGCCATATAAATATCCACGCGTTCAACTGGACTAAATGCGTGTGCGTTAAGTGTCGTCCCTGAGTAGCCTGTGCAGTCCGCACGGGCTTATCAAGGACGACACTTTCCGCTTTGATTGAGTTTTTCGTTTAAAGGAGGTCTCTTCTAAACAAAAATCCAGTCAAGGCGGAAGATTCGTTCCTGATTAGCCTTAGCGGACTAAACAGGCTAATATGGGACGCAATTTACGCACATGCATTTAGCCTAGTTTTCCCAGAACGAGGCTTATATATTAAAATAATTCAGGACTTGCTGCATCGGAAATACACTATGGCCCACCTTGAAAAATGCAAGGTAAATTCAGGCGCTTTTTGACCGCTTCTTCCGTCTCTTTGCCCAGTGGCGCCGCGCCGCAGGTCAGAATCTTCACCGAGGACAAGTCATATTTGGACACATTCGGACTCTTTGATAACATCACCATTACCGGTGGAACGACTTGCAAGATGTTCGGCTATAATCATGAGAATTAAATGAGTCTGGTTTTGGGAAAACTGGGCCTAATGCATGTGCGTAAAGTGTCGTCCAAGATAAGACCACAAAGGCTAATCAGGGACCGCATTTCCGCTTTTATGGATTTTTTTGTTTGGAGAGAGACTCGAAAATTCAGTTTAGCCGGAAAGATTCGTCCCTGAGTAATCTGTGCACACCTGCTAATCTGGGACGACACTTTACGCATATGAATTAAGCTTAATTTCCCACAGCAAGGCACACACTGTATTTACACTTGATTCGCCCGATACCACAAAACAAGAACAGTTAAAAATAATAAAATAAAAGTAGTTAACAGCTGTCGAAGATGAGAACTTTGTTAGCATGTCCTGATGCAGTCTCGGGAAGCGTTCTCACGATATTTGAGCCTCGTTCTGGGAAAACTGGGCTTAATTACATAAAGCCCAGTTTTCCCAGAACGCGGCTCATTTCCAGACAACGGACTCGAGAGTATCGCTTTAAGCCCACGGCTATAGATGCAATCGAGCTGAAATTACTACAGGCGAAAACTAAACCTAAATGCATAAAATGGGTACAAGAATTGAATGAAAATACGTGTTTGCAAAAGAAAATCGTTTTTTGGGGGTATTTTTTGCGAACGAAAAGCGTAACGAATAAAGAACAAAACTTCTTACTTTGTACTTCTCAATCAGGCGCAAATAATTGTCGAGATCGAATCGGGACATCATCACAAGCCGTGCGCCAACGAAATTGGTGTAATAACCAACCAATGAGAGGCCGAACGCGTGGAATAAGGGCAGAAACGTCACACACGTGTCACTAGGTTTGTTAAGCCCAGCAGACCTGAAGATTCGAAACAATTTGACCCGCGTTCTGGGAAAACTGGGCTTAATTCTTGTGCGTAACGTGTCATCCAAGATTAGCCTGAGCAGTGCGCACAGGCTCATGAGGAACGACACTATCCGCTTTTATGGTATTTTTCGTTTAAAAGAAATTTCATCTTAGCTAAAATCTCGTAAAGGCGGAAAGCGTTGTCCCTGATAAGCCTGTGAGGAATGCCGACTTTTCCCAGAACTGGGCTTATTTGGGATATACAGATGAAACGTGGTCACGTGGTTTTCGACGTAATTGTGGTGATAATGATGAAGATGATCTTACGATGACTTTATACTTATGAAAGTGATGGTGGTGGTTAAGGTGATGGTGTTGTTTTTGATGATTATGATGATGATTATAGTGGGGATTGTGGTTATGATGTTGGTGGTGTCGAGTATGATGGTTGTTATAATAGTAATGATGTTTAATTTTATATCATCAGACATGTCAAATTAGGTTGAACAGAACATTATCAAAGTGCGCTCCGTTTCGCAAATTATATGTAAGATTGCACCAAAGTGGGTAATTAAAGACACCACATGGTTATTATACCCCCGCCAAAGTCTCAATGATTTTGCAGTCGTCTTTCCCGATACATTTATATGAGCCTTGCTCTGGAAAAAAAACTAGGCTAAATGCATGTGCTGAAGTGTCGTCCCATATTAGCCTGTGCAGTCCTCACATGATAAACAGGAAGACACTTTCCGCTTGTATGGAATGTTTTGTTTAAAGGACGTCCCTCATAACAAAAATCCTGTGTATTTTGAAAGTGTCGTCTTCCCTAAGTCCATCTGTATTTTGCACTATATGTCGCCTGATTAGCCTGTGCATACTAAACAGGCTAATATGGGGCGACACATTACGCACAAGCATTACGCCCCGTTATAACAGAGCAAGGCTCATATATTTGACATCAAACCGTTGTTCGTGTGTTCATACCATTGCTGAAGAGTGTTGGCCACAATGGAATAGTGCGACATGCAGACAGGCTTAGGGAAGCCGGTGGTACCGGACGACAGCAGGAGAGCCGCGATGTCTGTTTTGGCGTCACAGGGAGGACTCGTGTAGGCGCCGTGTGCCGGATCTAGCAGTGACTCGAATGTAGTGTAGCCCTCCGCGTCGTCAAGAAGCACAAGCTTGGGCTGCGGAGGACACATTTATACGTGAAAACCGGGCCCGTATTCACCAACGTCTAACAATAAAGAATATTCTTTAAACTGTAATTTACTTAAACTACTTGAAAGACACGTGTAGCATGGCATTTAACCCCTTAAATGGTATAATGCTTTGTTCAGAAATAAATATGTTAATGATATTATCACCATGTGTAGCATGTATATTTGCAAACCCTGAGGTATTGTTATTGAGTCTAAGAATATTGTTTATTCTTAAGTCCAAGAATGGGTTGGTGCATACGGGCCTAGGTATTATGTATCGTTGTGTAATGACTTGTGGACGCTTTTATGGAAGTTTTCGTTTAAATGATGTCTCTTCTTAGCAAAAATCCAGTTTAGGCGGAAAGTGTCGTCCCTGATTAGCCTGTGCGGACTTCACAGGCTAATATGGGATGACAATTTACGCACAAGCATTATGCCCAGTTTTCTCAGAACACGACACCAATGTTAGCACATAATAATGGTTGTTGAACTCGAAAAAAGAACCCAAACTATATGTAAATACTTAGAATACGTCAAAAGCAGTGCAATTAAAGTATCCACCCAAATATCATTATGTTGAAATCTCTTTAAAAATTAATGGCACTGATGCAACACAGACTTACCACGGCTATGTTACTGTTTTTGTTGTTTAGGTCCTCCACAGCCTCCTTGACTTTAGGTAGCAGGGCTGTTGTTGTGAACATGATTTTGGACCCGCATTGTTTGATGATTTCTTCCATTTCTTCTATAAACATTAATATACCAAGGGGTTTATAGTATTATATAATCGATTAGGACGTACATTTTATATTTTTAGTTTCCTAATTTCTTGCTTAAATAATAAGATAAGACTATTAAAAATATTATATATTTATAAGAACACATCTTAAATGACCTTTTCAAAAATTCTAAAATCTGTGTACAAATCTGGGGAAAAGTTCGGTTAGATAAAGAACAAACATGTGTATTTAATTTGAACGGTTAAATACGTTTAAATTAATAAAGGCAATGAGTGCTACCTTTCGGAGACAATGGGTTGAGAGGGAGAAATGTAGCTCCGATGAGCGCACTTGCGTAGAACAGCATTAAGTAGTCCGGCGAATTTGGCGCCACAATAGATATGACGTCATCTTTCCTCGCACCTGCGCACTGCAGTCCAGCTGCTAACCGTTTGATTCGCTCGATGAGCTCTTTGTAAGTGAAAGCATGCTCCGTTGTACCATCCACCTATTAATTGGATAATATGTACCTTGTTCTGGAAAAATGGGCTAAATGTGCGGACTGCACAGGCATATCTGGGACGACACTTTACGCACATGCATTAAACCCCCATTTCACAGAGCGAGACTCATATACATCTGAAAATTCTGAAATGCGTTCGTGGGGCATGGATGCTTGCACATTTCGCTATCATATCAAAACTTAACTTGTCTAAATAATTAACTAAAGCACCCAGGTGAAAAAGTAAACACGGTGGTTAATATGTTTGTATTTAATTTCATCACGCTAATAGCTATATAGATTTGATAGATCCGTGTATTGCAATAGAATTTTCTTAAAGTTACGTTAAAACTGGCAAAGTATATCTTTACATGCATGCAAGTTTTAACTCTCCGGATACCATATGTTCTTACATTGAAGTAATGAATGGAGTACACTGTACATAAACTTATTTAAACCCTCACTCTCTTGTTAGCCTTTTTAGAATATGTAAAAACAGAAAAAAATCACAGCTACACAAAATAAAACGAATTATATTTACCAAGGCAATTGTTTCGCCAAACATTTCCATCCTTTCTAGGAGAAATGTACCCAGATTCACAACTGGAATATCTTCTAGTTTCAATTCCATTTTGTCCTACTTTCTGTTGACACTGTCTTATTATCGAACGATGAAATTTCTGAACGACGATCCTTAACCCATTTATGCCTAGCGTCTAGAAAAAAGGCCTTGGCAAACAGCGTAGACCCAGATGAACCCGCGTGATGGAATTTATGTAAGAAATATTCTAAAAAAAATAAATATACCAGACATCCCTAATTTTGGAAATAAATGGATCCAATTTAGAAGGATGGGAGAGTCCACTAGGCATAAATGGGTTAAGTGCGCGTTTTATAAACATCTCTGACACGACGGTATACAGTCGATTAGTATTTAACTTCCTTATGACGCTTAGTCATTTCAATGTACATGTATACAACATAGATTCACAAGATCAGCCATTATATCTCGAACGACAAATGTTTTTGCTTAGTGAACCATGCTAGCGGTTTTTAATTTTCACCAAATAATAATGATTTACAGTGCGAGTTATATGGTACACTAATTCCGTCGTTATCGGATAGCCATAGTATTTATGGGACACCCCGTGTAAAGTACCACGGGGTTGTCTCTAGTCATCTTCAAATAGGCAATAGTGCGGTTATCTCGTGATGACATTTTGGTATTGCAATAAATTAAAGCTCATCAGCATCCACAGTATTTGTGCTAAATTAACTTTAATGTTCATTATAATTTGTACTTAAGTTTCTTATTCATACGTGTAAGCATTAAGGTTGATAATATAATATTGATATAGAAATATTATATTGGTGTATACAAGCTCTAAAATGTAAGGTTTATATTAATCAAGTGAAAAGCATTACTTCACAATATCTAGAAAGGTAGCGGAACACCACAGAAAATGTCCTTGCTGTACTCAAGATTCTTCCCCGCCTTAAATCCGTAAATTGCCACCCAGTATTCACCATCAGCTACAAATTACGTGTACGCGGTCTCACAATTAATGTTCTGTCCCATTTTAACGTCTGGCATTTCGGGTTTTCTGTGCAAAATTCTTCATCAACTGAAAGTGTAACTTGATGAATAGTAATTATCAACATTTAGTATTTTTTTCTACAATCGCAATTTGTGTGTGCAAAAAAATANCTGCTAACCGTTTGATTCGCTCGATGAGCTCTTTGTAAGTGAAAGCATGCTCCGTTGTACCATCCACCTATTAATTGGATTATATGTACCTTGTTCTGGAAAAATGGGCTAAATGTGCGAACTGCACAGGCATATCTGGGACGACACTTTACGCACATGCATTAAACCCCCTTTTCACAGAGCGAGACTCATATACATCTGAAATATCTGAATATACCTTTAACTGAAAATGCGTTCGTGGGGCATGGATGCTTGCACATTTCGCTATCATATCAAAACTTCACTTGTCGAAATAATTAACTAAAACACCCAGGTGAGAAAGTAAACACGGCGGTTAATATGTTTGTATTTAGTTTCATCACGCTAATAGCTAAATAGATTTGATAGATCCGTGTATTGCAATAGAATTTTCTTAAAGTAACGTTAAAACTGGCAAAGTATATCTTTACATGCATGCACGTTTTAACTCTCCGGATACCATATGTTCTTTCATTAAAGTTATGAATGGAGTACACTGTACATAAACTTATTTAAACTCTCACTGTCTTGTAAACCTTTTTAGAATATGTTAAAACAGAAACAAAATCACAGCTACACAAAATGAAAGGAAATATATTTACCAAGGCAATTGTTTCGCCAAACATTTCCATCCTTTCAATGAGAAATGTACCCAGATTCACAACTGGAATATCTTCTAGTTTCAATTCCATTTTTTCCTTCTTTCTGTTGACACTTATTATCGAACGATGAAATTTCTGAACGATGATCCTTAACCCATTTATGCCTAGCGTCTAGAAAAAAGGCCTTGGCAAACAGCGTAGACCCAGATGAGACGCCGCATGATGCGGCGTCTCATCAGGGTCTGCGCTGTTTGCTTAAAGGAATTTCTGTAAGAAATATTCTAAATATAGCAATAAATATACTAGACATCCCTATTTTTGGAAATAAATTGATCCAATTTAGAAGGATGGGAGAGTCCACTCGGCATAAATGGGTTAAGTGCGCGTTTTATAAACATCTCTGACACGACGGTATACAGTCGATTAGTGTTTAACTTCCGAATGACTCTGAGTCATTTCAATGTTTACAACATAGATTCACAAGATCAGCGATTATATCTCAAACGACAAATGTTTTTGCTAAGTGAACCATGCTAGCGGTTTTTAATTTTCACCAAATAATAATGGTTTTCAGTGCGAGTTTTATGATACACTGATTCCCCCATTACCGGATAGCCTTGTTATTTATGATACAACCGTGTTAAGAACCAGGGAAAGTCTCAAGTCATCTCTAAATAGGTCATAGTGCAGTTAATCTTATCCGGTGATAACATGTTGGTATTGTAATATATTATACCTCCTCATCATCAACATTATTCATGCTACAGTTACTTAAATGTATTGGGAATGTTATATATCATCGCCATCAACATTTGTTTTTATCTTAAAGTAACTTAGATGATAGTTTTATACATCTATCTATCTAGATATACTACTAGTCGCAACAATTAGCATTTCAAGCAGGCGGTGTCAGTGCTAGAGAATTAAAAGAAGAAATGTATAGGAGATAAAAAGTAATACATAATGTATTTGTGAGACTTAGAAACAAAGATGAAAGTGTTAATTAAAATAAGAAATATAAAGATAAAAGGTTTAAAAACAGCCAAACCGCTCAGAAACTGTGGTCTTGTTTGGTCACCCCTGCCTAAACTGGTCCAGGGTAGGTGCCTGTACAATATTGGCTGGCAGGGAGTTTCATAGGATGATAGTTGCTGGATAGAAGGAACATTTATAATAGTTGCTGTGAGTGGTAATTTGTCTGAATGAAAGAGGGTGCAGGTGTCTAGTGAGCCGGGTTGGAGGAATGACGTAAGGAGGCATTGGTACAGCAACCAGTCCGTGGACAATTTTATAGAACATCAGTAGCCGGGAGTCATACCTTCTGTTCTCAAGGGAACGCCACCCTAATTTGTCAAGCATGTGTGTGACGCGGCTGTTGTGGTATGATTTATCATTGGTGACCCATCGAGCGGCCCTGAGTTGGACCATCTCGATCTTGTTGATGTTGTATTGTGTATGTGGGCTCCACACTGAGCTACTATATTCAAGTTGTTGGCGGACAAGGGTTTTGAAGGCAAATTCTATAATGCGTGGGTTCTTTATGGGAATGTTGCGTTTAATGAAGTTTAGTGTTTGACTTGCTGTTGATACTGGCTACATAATAACATACTTTTTATAATTTGAATTTTTTATAATAATTTAATTTGATAAAACAACACGATATGTGAGATCAGAAAGATTCAATGTAGGGAAATGATTGGCATAACAAATGTTATAGATCATTAAGAATCATTTATAGTGATCATAGATAAACACAATTACATGTTTAATATTTAAATTATTATTAAAAAAAACATATAAAAGCGATGTTAATATAGCCACAATCACATTCACAAACACATATGTAACTTACAAGTATTCCATATCAAACAACAAAATAAATTTCAAAGAATGTCACTATACTAGAGTAAAACAGCAAAGAGATCGTTCATTAAAGCACATTGTTCAAAGCCAACATTGGTGACTATGAGAAGGGAAACGGTCACATGAATGAATCTTAGGCAATTCAGTCTAAAATTGCGCACATGCTTACACGTATGCACAAGTACATTATTGCGTATAAAGAATGTCATCAAATCTTTACCGAATATTTACCAACGTAGCGGAACACCAAAGCAAATGTCCTTGCTGTATTCAAGATTGTTTCTCGACTAATGTCCACAAATAGCCGCCCAGTATTCTTCATTACAAATTACGTGTACGCGGTCCAGACATGTTCTGTCCTATTTAAATTGCAATTCTGATTGTGTTTGCAAAATTACATTGTCAACAATTCCATCAAAATTGCATCATCCACAGAAAGTTTAACTTGCTGAATAGTAATTACCAATAGTTGTCATTTGTTCTAAATGAAGCTATTGTTTTCACAGGTTGATGTTATAAAATTGTAAGTTATTTATTCAAAATGTAATATTTATAAATATATAACATAAATACATAAATTGTTGGTGCAATATCTGAAAAAATTCCAATTAGAAGCTTATGACCTATAATTTACCAACCAAGAAGACACAAACTGCATGTTACAAGCTCAGCCTTATGCCATAGGGCCGTAATTGTTTTTTCATTTCAGCTATGTTGACTAAGACAAATAATTATACCAGCTCTTATTTAAATTCACACTTACATTAATTTTCTTCCATGCATTTAAAATATATACGCAACTCATAAAGGTTTATATCAACAAATATAACAATGGTTCATATATGAACATTTGCAAATTCAGTTCAGATTAACCAACATTATTGTTATATTATATATTAATAACTTCATGTAAAAAGCTTACTCGGTTTATGACCGTCATTAACTTCTATACACTTATAAATGTTTCATTATCAAATATATGATTATAGCCTTCAATATCAAGTTTCGTCAATGTGTAATGGTTAGGTGATCATCACATTCAAATGGAGTATCGTCAATGCGAACTGGTTATAGCGTCATAAGAGGCAGTCATTTTTTTCAGACAATATTCGCTTTATTGATAGTTTTGTGAAATCTTAAGTCACTATTTAGACACGTATTCGCTTTATTGATAGGTTGTGTAACAATCTTAAGTCACCATTTTCAGACACGTATTCGCTGTATTGATAGGTTTGGTAACAATCTTAAGTCACTGTTTTCAGACACGTATTCGCTTTATTGATAGGTTTGGTAACAAACTTAAGTCACTATTTAGACACGTATTCGTTTTATTGATAGGTTTTGTAACAATCCTAAGTCATTATTTTCAGACACGTATTCGCTTTATTGATAGGTTTGGTAACAATCTTAAGTCACTATTTAGACACGTATTCATGTTATTGATATGTTTTGTAACAATCTCACGATTCCTCATACAGCCTGATATGACCATCGGCTTGCTTTTGTTCCCGAGAGAGCTGCCTTAAGCCATGCTGCAACGGAAATGCCAGGTATTGCTTCTTTGGATTGTTAGAGACTTCCGTAACCCTTTCACCCATTAACATTCCAATTACGTGGATACATTTCCCGTCAGGATTCTCAGAACAAATTATTGAACCACTATCACCAGGCTTAGCGAATGGCTTAAACTCGCCGGCGTTTTCGTAATACTCTATAGTCATGTCTTCAATTACAATGTTGTTCATTCCTTGGACTGTCTTCGAGTCACAGGCTGATATTTTGCCATAGCCTGGTT
Source organism: Dreissena rostriformis (assembly GCA_007657795.1). NCBI lineage: Eukaryota > Metazoa > Mollusca > Bivalvia > Myida > Dreissenidae > Dreissena > Dreissena rostriformis. Next base: position 15,948 of record VMBQ01008709.1, read on the forward strand.
TCGAACTCGCACCCCAAATGTATACTGGTAGAGCTTCCAAAAAACTCGTATCCCCTTGATCAAAATTGAATAACTCGCTAATTGAAGGTTTCCCGTCAGTGTCTTTAAAGCGCTTATCAGGAATTTCAACAATAAGCAGAGCAGCAGCAATATCCAAAGATACCGGCAAATTCAGATCCACTAATGGACGCAAGACAGGCCCTATGTGATGCTGTTCAGTTTCATCAACAAGGTGCACATCGCTTGCTTCTCCGACAACATGCCTGGCTAACAACGCCAGAGTTGATTTGTCTTTCATTGCAAATCCTCCCAATGTCCCAGCACCCGTGGCACCCGGGGCGCGAATTTTGCTTCCCGTAGAACACTGAGCTGCAAGTGGATTTTCATTTACTTGTCTTAAAACGTTACATTCATGAATATCGTTTCGCCTCAGTTGTGGCAGAAGTTGTTTTGCGATATCCTCATCGGACGACTGCGTTGTATTTTTAACATATACACAGAATGTTCCATACCTCATCCCACATTCAATTGCACCATCAACCTTGCGGACAGCATCACAGACCTATAAGTAAACAAATTAAATGCCAGCATACAAACCAAAAATAAGTGTAATAAAGAACATTTAATGGCTTGATGAAAATTAGCCGCCAGTCATATATTAGAAATATTTCTTAATTTATTTACGATGCTGTGTTAAAAAGAAATGAATACCTTGCTAGTTAACTACTATGTTGCTTCTTGATTAAATTAACGATGTAAACCAAGTTATTTAGTTTTAAGTTATGTTTGTTATAATTTAATTATCTTTTTATGCTATATGGTTTTTGTTCAGTATTTCATTTGTGTGATCATCTGTGTGTATATTTGTTTATTGTGTGGCCAAAGGCATGTATTTGCTGATTCTGCCAATAAACTGAAACTTGTGAAAATTTAGCCGACACGTATATATTAGTTATATTTGTAGTTTAAATAAAAGTGGGAACACGAATGTTATATGCAATACCTCATCGGTGATCTTGACAGATGACCATTCAATTGTTGGCCACGCATCAAGCCAAGCCTCATTTTGGACTCTTCTGCGCTTATACATCGCCATTGCTTCAAATATCGTGTCCTTTATGAACAATTTGTTGGCTTTAACAAGCCCAATGTGAGCGGTCATGTTTTCTTCATGTGAAGGACCACCACCTGTCGATCAAACACAACATTGTGATAAGCTAATTGCAATTTGAAGAGTTTACAGTTAAATAAATCACATTGTTTATTTTAGGCATGTACATGTTTAGGTATTAAACTTTGCAATGTTCTCATTTAAATTAGAACTTACCGATTTCCAAAAGTCCTTGCAGCGTTTCCGATACTTGGAAACCGTTGCGTCCGCTACAGTTCTCAAGCATATCTGTCAGTCTGATTAACAACTGACTCTCGTACTCGCTCATGTCAACCGACTGGAATTGAAGACGAATAGTGTCTAAGACGATCAGAACTTTCACTAGACCTTTAAGCCAACGAAAAACAAGGTCTTCCAGTAACGTGGAAACTAATTCTGCGAATGAAGCCTGCGTTGTGACATGTATCCCGCCTTGATGTTCGTCGGAGGCAAGGTTATTGTTTATAAGAACCACGCAGTCGCCCAAGAGTTTGACACTTCTGTCCGATTTTCGCGAAAGGTGATATTTTGCTACAAACACTACAGGGTTCCCACTGTCCTCGTCTGTTTTCCCAGTCTGGTAGGCAATTAAAGGACACGAGGACAAGCACTCATCGCTTGTTTCTGTGTGATTGCACTGTTGTAGAGCTGGTGAATGAGCAGACCCTTGTATAGCTAGTGTCACAGTTTGGAAATCTGGGACACGCCTGTCGTCTTTGATTCCACATTTCCTGAGGAGTCCCTGACATTTGATTATCAATGGGCGGACATACTGAGAGGCATATTTGAACTTTGGGAATGCGCTGCGAGCGTATTTAAAACATGTTACATCCTCCTCATTAGAACTCGAAGCCATTGTTGTATCTTAAGATGAATTCATGGTGAATCTGGAAAACAAAACATGTCAACGTGTTGAATGAAGTCATCATAGCCTCTAAATTGAACACTTACCTCATTTTCTGTATAAAAAAGATCGACATTCTTTTTTTTTTAAATAGAAAACGCAATGTCCTTAATCTTAAATGTTAATCAGTATTCTCTAATAATATGGTTTACGTTTACATGTATTAATGTATGTAGGTGTGCGTGTGTGGTGATTATGGAATAAACTCTAAAAAGCACAACTATTTATCTTTAATAAATTGACAAATAATCAACCATTACGACTGTAAGTTTTAATAAACATATTTCAGTATTGAAGAACGATGTTTCATTTACTACAAGGTTTGTATTTATGACTTTTGACGAAATTCAGTAAGGGTGAATATCTTTAAAATACATTTCAAATCTATCATTTGCTATCTGATGAGGAAACATTTATGTTTATAAGGAAATAAACCTCAATAATATGAATACAGAAAATACAGTGTTCGCCATTCTTTTATTTATTTCGAATGGTCAATTGTCTATACAATACAGGACAGTACATACACAAAAATTACTTCATTATCTGAAATATATAAACTGATTATGATGGTCTTAATGGCATGTAATCACAATTGTATTGCCAAAAAAGTAGTATAAAATTTAAACACAGTCATATATAAATAAAATTATGTAATGAGTATATTTCTTTTTATTAAAAACGCATAGTTACAGATGTCATATTTAAGTAAAATATTAGTTACCTTAAAATTGAAATGCAGCTAAAGCCATAATATTGTCCATTCAAAATGGCGTCAACATTTGTTTTTCTACCTGCGTTTATTGATATTCTAAAATCGTTAAGTTTACCCTGGCAGTATTCCAACTGTCGTGTTATCTGATATAATCGTAGGTAGGACAGTTGAAAAGCTTTATCTGTTTAAGGACATATTTATGACATGCAGTTGATCAATGATATTTACTCAAGCTCTAAATTACGTGCCCAACACAGATTTAACCAACCGCGTACTATTCATAAAAGTCAAACAAATAATGGCGGCACTTTACACCAACAAACACACATGAGTTAAGATCACATATCGTTGTATTACTTTTTATTGAAATTAATGATGAAGTTTAAGAAAGCAAGTAAAGTAGCAAGTAAGTAAACAATAAACAGGTCAGCAAGATAGCAATTTAGAAAGTAAGTAAGCAAATCAGTATGTAAACAGGTTAGCAAGCCATAAAGTAAGGAAGGAAACCAGCAAAAATAATAAGTAAGCAATCATGCAAGCAAGTAAATAAGTAATCTAGTAAGCTAGTAATGGCAAGTGAAAGAGTAAAAAAGTTGATACCCCTGATATTTATGTTTCTTTATATGCACTGAGAATACATGCAAGTTTAATTATAACAGCAGAAGTCCAAATTTACTATTTTTCGATTAATGGTATCTCGTTGTAGGTTGTCCTATCTTATAGAAATGATTGATACTTAAACAAAAAGTATTTAATATCTATTAGTATATGCGAATCATAATGTCAAAATATACGTTTCCAATACAATAGATGTTCAATCAACATTGTTTATGAACTTCTTTATTGAATTTAGAGCAGTGTAAACTGTTCCCTTAATGTTTTGTTTTCATATTTTTACACACATATACCAGAATGTCACATCTGTATGGGCTTAGTAGCGCGTTTCCATGGCTTAACATGTCACATCTGCATGGACTTAGTAACACGTTGCCATGGCTTAACATGTCACATCTGCATGGACTTAGGAACACGTTGCCATGGCTTAACATGTCACATTTGCATGGACTTAGAAATACGTTGCCATGGTTTGACATGTCACATCTGCATGGACTTAGTAACACGTTCCCATGGCTTAACATGTCACATATGCATGGATTTAGTAACTTGTTCCCATGGCTTAACATGTCACATATGCATGGACTTAGTTACACGTTCCCATGGCTTAACATGTCACATCTGCATGGACTTAGTAACTTGTTCCCATGGCTTAACATGTCACATCTGCATGGACTTAGTAACTTGTTCCCATGGCTTAATATGTCACATCTGCATGGACTTAGTTACATTTTCCCATGGCGTAACATGTAACATCTGCATGGACTTAATAACACGTCCCCATGGCTTAACATGTCACATCTGCATGGACTTAGTTACACTTTCCCATGGCTTAACATGTTACATTTGCATGGACTTAGTAACATTTTCCCATGGCGTAACATGTCACAGCTGCATGGACTTAATAACACGTCCCCATGGCTTAACATGTCACATCTGCATGGACTTAGTAACACTTTCCCATGGCTTAACATGTCACATCTGCATGTACTTAGTAACACTTTCCCATGGCTTAACATGTCACATTTGCATGGACTTAATAACACGTCCCCATGGCTTAACATATCACATCTGCATGGACTTAGTAACACGTTTCCATGCATTAACATGTCACATCTGCATGGTCTTAGTAGCACGTTCCCATAGCTTAACATGTAACATATACATGAACGTAGTAAAACGTTCCTATGGCTTAACATGTTGCATATGCATTGACTTAATAACACGTTCCCATGGCTAAACATGTCACATCTGCATGGACTTAGTAACACGTTCCCATGGCTTAACATGTCACATATGCATGGACTTAGTAACTTGTTCCCATGGCTTAACATGTCACATCTGCATGGACTTAGTAACTTGTTCCCATGGCTTAACATGTCACATCTGCATGGATTTATTAACTTGTTCCCATGGCTTAACATGTCACATCTGCATGGACTTAGTAACACGTTCCCATTGCTTAATATGTCACATCTGCATGGACTCAGTAACTCGTTCCCATGGCTTAACATGTCACATCTGCATGGACTTAGTAACTCGTTCCCATGGCTTAATATGTCAAATCTGCATGGACTTAGTAACACGTTCCCATTGCTTAACATGTCACATCTACATGGACTTAGTAACACGTTCCCATAGCTTAACATGTCACATCTGCACGGACAACCGTATGACTAAATCCAGTACATGATATTGTGTAATGCTTTCGTATCACAACACATGTACTCTTACCCCCGTTCAATCGTTTTCATAACGTGCTATATCCGTTATTATAAGTCGTTTATTATTTTTGTCACATTCATATTTTTTTTTAAGAAGTTTCCCCATTTGGGGCCCTTTTAATTGACGTTGCCATGTAAAGGTTCGATATAAAACATTTATCAGGCATTGTATTTTATTCTAACAAGACATTATAAGTTGATAAATAATCCTGTCATATTAATTAATATATACAGTGTGTTTACTTCGTCCGATTTTATCACAACCAATCTTGAAGGTAATGTATGTGACACGTGTACATTTGTTATACAGGAAAACTTGGTTCGAATCCTCAACTTGTTAGCATTCACCATTCCTAATCTGGGACCTCAGTTTAATTGCTGAATGTTTAATGATGTGTTGGATGCATTGTAATGGTGAAGATACGCACTTAAAGCATGAGTTTTGTATTGTGACAATAGGCACTTATTCGCGTGAGGACTATGGACTTAATGTGAAGTTTAACCCCAGGATTACGCATACAAGGAAGTTGGAGGAGCCCACTTTCGAATGGTGACTGGGTTGGCAACATTTAAGAATTCAACAACATTTTTTTTAAACGTAATAATCATATACTTCGTGACAACATTTGAAATTGTCACATGGGATGGCATTTGCATCCTTTAAGTATATGAAATGGTAATTGTATGTTTCATGTTAGATCAATAATTTAATCACTATGTTCATGTAAGTAAGGTAATATTAGAGCAATTTGACAATACAACTTGAATGCGTAATTATGAAATAACCGTTGACATAAGACAATATTCATGGAAACTGCATCAAAACACTGATGTATATATTCGTTATGAACGGCATGTTGCAAATGACAAAAAATTACATCTGAATACGTGAAATAGAAAATGTGACTAGGCAAAAGTGTTATTTCATTATGCCCGTTCTATATATACAAGTTTAATGATTGTAATAGCGTATATATTGAGCATAATTTCAATACAAGTCTAACAAATGAACAGTTTCGGCATTGAAGTTCAGAGTTTTTGATAAGTGTATGTTTATGAATTTTTCAAGCCATTAATAGACCTTTCTTTAATTTTTATATAGTTGGTATTTATCACGATTTTCACAGATGATACTATTTCTCTTATTTAAAGCAAAATATGAACATATTTTCATTAATAATCCTAAAAATCATGTTTGAAAAGTTAGTTCAGATATTTAATATTGTCTGAATTCAATTCATTTTTGCAAATATGGCTAACTAGAGGTTGGAATCAGATAATGTTTTCTCATTCCCCAAAGTGTTAAAGTTTCTTAATATTTGATACAAAAACCACATACATTATCAGTATCAATTGTTCTTGTTAAAGCCATTATATTTGTTCCTAATATTCTACGCGCAATTAAATTCAGTAGCCATTGTTTACACGAATCACTGAACATTTCCATTTGGTATTATTATAAAATTAATCTCAGTTGATCTGACTAGAAGGCCTTTTATTAATGAATATAAATTTGTAATACACGGCCTTACGTTTTAGCATAAAATCAGTTCACTTAAAAAACAGAGAATTAATACACTGTGATTATTTGTAATTTGTATTTAATCTGAGCCCGAGTTTCTAATAAACTGTGAATCACTTGGTTTCAAACCAATATACAATTCAGACAAATCCTGGACATACAACTTCCGGAGATAGAAATTGAGCCCCTTACAAATAGTACTCATCTGTCATAGATATCTTTTATAAAATTAAATGGCGTTTAAAACAATTAACAAAATGTATATTATATAATAATGGCATATTCAGTGCATCTCCAAATTAGCAAATTTTCATTGTATTCATGTACATAATATAGTATTTAAGAACATCTTTCCAAGGGTGATTTCTTGTCTTCTTCACAATTTTCTTAACTTTGACATATCCCGTATTAACCCTTTACCACTCAGATACACATTTTGACACATTTATATTCCTTTAGAAAATCAAATAAAGTGAGGACCTGTCTAACTAGATTCAAGTTTTAAAGGCTTCATTTTCAGCGCAAAGATACTGATGAGCAGAAAATAGCATACACGAGTTACTCGCAGGCTGTTCTGGTTAAATGCTGGTTACAAAAGCCATTTTCACTTTGCGTCTGAACGGAAAGAGTTAACCATTTTGAACAACAATCACGGATTTAGCTAGTAAAAACATTTACCTCTACATGTTACAATTGTCCATATCCATGTCAATTTTGTGGAGTTTCTTTACCGAGGTTTACACCATCTGTAGACAGACGTTAAGTAATTTCCAAGTATGCTTTTAAGTGGTTTCGTTCACCATCACTGGTAAGCACTTGAGTATGACAGAACGGAAACAAAACTTAGGGGAAATTAAGTACTTCATTTAGAAAATTACACGACTAACTTACTTATTTATAAATCTGCATTGTTTATTCAATAGTGATATATAAAACGATCGGATGCATTATATATATCCGACAAACATTAAAAACACACCAATGTGTGCATAATACTACCCTTGTAAATAGTATTACTAATTTTTAAACACACTTGCAATACTATGATTGTCAGTCAACTTGTTAATAATTAACAGACGTAATTCATCTAAACTATCCACATTAATACTTTAAACAATGTCGCTCTTTTTATTATCGTGATCCTTACAATTTCCAGCACTTTATTGATTAAATTGTATGACTACACCCTAACAACGTCATGTAAACTTAGTGACTCGTAAGGCATTTATATGGCTGGGTAGTACACTGTTTTGCAATATATTTGTATGCATGTATAAATATATTGATCGTATTATTTCTGTAAATACAAATGATTGTCTAAGTACTATGTGTCACTTTAATAAAATATGCAACTACTATGGGACACATAACTCTGATTAGTTAAATAGATCATCGCGTCATTATTATGTTCAAAATTAAGGGATTTGAACACTCAAATTTCCAAGCGAATATTGAAGTGAATTTGAATACAATTCATTATGTCAATAAAATGTTATAACAAACGACAATTAGAACACTCTAACAATATAATTATACTTCATTAAAAAATACATTATCCCTACTGACTTTTTACGAACGATGCATACGAAACAAATCTTAAATTATATAAAGCCTCTAGGGTGATATTACCTTCCGCGCCAACGATATATGTTTAGCGAGATCATATTTATAAAAAGTTTACGTAGAATACCAAGTATTTTTTATTTTTTACAATTATTAAACGAGCTAATTTCTGTATAAAAGCATTTACACTTAGAGCCGATAATATATAGATTTATAAGAGATTTATTTTTTTCCCACAACTTGAAGTTTGTATACAATATATAATTCAATTTGTTTTCTTAATCAATTACGGACTCAAAACATGAACTAAATTTTATAAAAACAGAAATAGCTTTCTCTAAAATCATATATTACCACGAAAATTCATGTATTTGTAACCAAAAAATTAATTAAAACAATGCATAAACATGCTGTTGTTGTTGTTATTTTGACGCTGTTGTTGTTGTTATTTTGTGTATTTATTATTGCTTAATTGTTTTTGACGATGAGCTGTATATGCTTAAGTCGCCAATAAACTTTCTGTTCCGTTCTGTTTATAAACCACTTTTGCACAAGACTAGATACTGTAATTTACTTCCTTGCATTCTGCAAACGTAAAGTTTAACCCAGCTCTGTACTACAGCGCATGGTCACGTGATTACAACCAACCAGGGCTTGATATGGCGGCCATATATCGTAAAGTGTTATCTTGAAAAGGAGAACGTCGTGTTTAAATGTTCAGTACGTGTTTAACAATCTAAGATTTTATAAGTTGTATATACACACCAACAAGAGTTTAAAATTCGTCAGGGGTGTTCATATGTTGTGTTTGTTTCTGTGTTTTAGAAACCGATTATGAAGGTGCTCAACAAGGGAATATACAGCTAATCGAGGGCGTATGTTTTTATGAGAGCTTAAACATAAGGTAAATAGTTCGTATACCGTAATTCTACAACGTTTAACGAAATCGGTCAAAGCGAGATAAAACAATATCGATAATGTTAGGCTTTTAAAGTGATTTATGTTTAACTTCAGCTTGAGACTAATAAATATTAAAATGTAAAACGCTACTATATGTATGATTAAATATATTTGTTATACAGTTTTGTATTTATGTGATATATTTCTATTTATGTGTGCTAAAAAAAGACCATACATATATTTATTTTCAACATGAGGTCATTCTATAAATAGATGACGAGGTCACAACGTTATTGAGTCAGTAATATCGATATTGATTGCAATGAAGGGTTTTATTTGATGGCTGTCGCAGACGACAAAGTACGGTGTCCCGTTATTGTCACTCGTAACTTCGCTCTTTCGACACTAGGATAACACACACGAGAACACGATACGAAGGAGATCACTAAGAGAAATTACATAATTTATACCACAATCTCGCTCTTTAGTCCCCGCATCGTATTTTAGTGTTTAAACCTCTTATATATATAAAGGCCGAAAATACGAAAAGACGATGAGACATTGCGAAATAACTCTCGCGATCTCGCATTGTATTTTGAACTCGCAAATTGACGTTAGAGGTAGCCAAACCACGTTCTAAGATTTCGAAAATAAAATGCATGATTGTGTAATAACGATGCAAGGTAATAATAATAACAGCAATAATAAGAGATGTCAGGTTGTGAAATTAATATAACGATTTTGCAATCGTGTTTAAGTGATTTCGATTGAGCATAGGTTAAAGCGAGTATATACAATCTTATTACTTTCTTAAAAACATCTTAAACGTTAATTTATCAATAATACGTTCAGAAAAAAAAAGAAAGTCGATTTTTATTCCATTGGACATATTGTTTTGCTGTTAAGCAGAAAACATCTTCATGTAAACGAGACATGTACTCTTTTGAGAACTATGTTAGTCTGTGCGATTCGTTTATACGATTTATACGACACATTGAGACAATTTGTGTTCTTCAACAAATACGAGACAACTTATCGGTATCGGCCGCGATATTAATTTCCGGATTTCGCATTGTCCTCGCGTTTTTTCGCGCTTGTAACCCTTAAACCCATATATCATCGATTGGCAAGACGGAACACCATAACAGAGTGACAAAATAGTTTGACCTCGTTTAAAATGTATCCAATGATGAAAATTATAGAACACAAATATCAGAACTTTACCACATACACATGGACATATTGACATATATGAACGAAAGAGGACACCAACTAGTTTTCTACCTTATTAACATCACATTTTCCAATATGAATTTTTGTTGAATATACAAGTATTGTTTTTTGCACCGTTGGACACGCAATCTTTTTACTTAAACATACTTAAGTAATTATTTCATAATTGGAATATCGCCAATCGATTATTTGAAAGAATGGTAGCAAAAAGTTTGATTATAATGTTAACAATGCTAGCATTCGTAGGTAGATCAATTACAATGTGGAAACGAAAAACATGTATAGTTATGATAAAGACAATACATAAACATTTGGATCCGATATACGGTGATACATGGGAAACCCGCCTAATCAACTATTAAAGTACCTCATCCAAATTATGCAACGAGTATTGGTAAATTTGCGAAATGTAATTGGCAGAAACGCAATACCGGTGTTATATTTTTTTGCATAGAGTATTATTGTAAATATCAAGTGTAGTTTTCCGAAAAAAATTAGTTATAAGTAAAAAAAAACGAATATGAATATAATAATGTTATTGTTTTTGCTTTCAGCAAGAATGGCGGAACGATTGCGTCAGTACCGACTTGGAAAAGAGCTCTACCCGCGTTACAAATATGCCACAGAGGAAATTAAACGGGCATACAGAAAGTACTCCAGACTGATAAGCGAATGCGCGCTGTCGGGTGAACCACATCTGCCAATGTTTGGAGATGTGTTGGTGAACATTCTTGAATCACACGTTGATTTACTGATAGAAGCAGACGAGCTTTCCCCAAAACCTATACCAGACCCTTCTAAATTCGAAACTATGAATCATGATAAGGCAAAGACACAATTTGCCGATCTGTCCGAAATTGAAAGATTACCTACAATTTATGTCACAAAATACACGAAGAACAACGTACCACAAGACTACTTTGGGAATATGATTGTTTACATTACCAGTGGTCCATTGCCAGTTTCAAAATGGTCGAGATACGAGGACACATACATTTGTGTTTCAAATAGGAAATCGTGTAGAGAAGATATCAGTGAAATGTTGGCGAGATATGTTTTCTCGTACATGCGTAACAGGACTGAGCTTTTACATTGCGTAGCACATTTTGCTGAAGCGGACGATTATACTGAAAAACTAGGACGATGTTTGGCAGACAGAAATAAGTTTTCACCATCCTCACCAGTAAAGGTAATGGGGAGTGTGACATTTCGCCGCCGCGGCAAATCGTCTACCGCCGAAGGTATATACCTTACAATGTTTTAGAAAATATAATGCACTTTACTTGTTCACAGATTTTCATATTTTTGTTCATAAATGTTAATAAATGCATGTAGATAAGGCTGCTTTCTTTAACTACTTGGTTATTCCGGACTTACTAATATTTTAGTTTTACTTCTTGAAAGAATGTTGTAAAAGCTTTTAGCAAAAACAAAAGATTTTGAATCATTTTGAATAAAAGACGCTTTAAAATAACCATTGTAATATGTTTGCTTCATAACACAAAAGGATTTCTGTTACTTCGATTTTTTTATATTTATATCTAAATTTACAACACAACACATATCCTATATATAAGCTTTTAAACGTTAGATGTAAAATATACACATTTTGTTGTTGCGTTGTTCTAGCCGCAAATCAGCTTGTGTCAGAAAGTCTCAAAGCAGGTGTTGATCTCCAAGAACACTTGAAAAGGGCCAGAACCATGAGACCAAGATTGCTCGATGCCGTCTCTGAGATTTGTACGATGTACAAAAGAAGCAACATACCAGAAAGTGAACGTCCTCAAATTCAAGGACGAGAGAAAAATGTCAACGAAGAGGTACGATGAACCTGTAATCGTTGTTTTTGCTAATAATAGATACTTACATTTCGGTTTTTACTTGTGTTTTTTATGGATTAAATCGTCCAATTAAACAATTAATGGAAATATCGATCACACTGTCACTAATGTCATTATTTGTACATAGTCAAGTTCTTGTTTAAGCAATGCTCAAGAATCAAAATTTCAATTCCATGGTTGAATTCTTATAATCCATGGTGACTTTTTAAACTTTTATAAATAACGTGTGACATTGAGAAAAGATATAATCCGTCCGTAATTGATGTTTTATAAAATGCAAAACGCTTATCTTCTATCAATTATAATAAAGCAGTTTTATTAAGAAAATAATTCCGTAACGCTTTTATAATTGATTCTATTACGTGACAGGTTGCCAATGAGCTTACAATGAAGATACCGCAAATCCTCGGTGTCGGGTACAGGTTGGACACACTGGTGGTAACTCTAGATGCCTCCGTCATGAAAGATGAACAAATAATGGATAAGATCAAGTCAGACACACTAAAAGTGTTTGAATCGAAGAATATTAAAGAAGAAACTATAAACTTTATCTTTAGCAAGCGAGAAATGAGCAGATTTGCATGTGCCGATGTGAAGACTGGAGGCTTCATTCGAGCGGTCGGGAAGGGGACACTTGGCGGCTTCGTGTGGAAAGGGAATCCGCCAAATAAGCAATGCTGTCTGATATCGGCGAATCATGTTTTACAAGACAAAACCAACAGCGATGTGTACCTGATATCTCCTACCGCAGCAGAAACAAAGATCGCTAAAACACTGCCACCTAGACAGGACGTAGAATATTTAAAGCCTCTGGATATTGCAGCCGCTAAATTGCACATTCAACCAACTGAAGAACCCAGTCTATTGGACTCGACTGGCAAACCAGCAGATAGCAGGGTGTATGATTATCAAAACCAAGGCCAGGTAGAGTTGTTAAATGGTCTAAGGGTTCACTTATGGGGAGCGAAGACCCGATTGGGCAAAGGTAAAATAACCATGCCTTTATACTATCGAAGTGCCACTGCAAATATCCAAAAATTAATTGGACTCGAGGACCTTGATTCAGATGAAGCATCGGATGGTGACGACACTGAAGATGTGGAAGAAAGCAGTAGAGTGCTAGCTAGTGAGGGCGACAGTGGTTCGCTAGTCTGTGCCGACACTCCAGATGGAATTTACATCGATGCGATAGGAATGTTAATCGGAAAACAGCAGGAGTCTGATGCCCGAATCCCTTCAAGAATGACACCAGCTAGCGTACCAAAGAGTCAAGATACTACAGGCAATGGAATAAAGGAAGTTACAGAGCTATATGCAAGAGTGACATTAGCTGGCAACAGCTCTAGCACAGTTGATGGTGCTTCCCAAAGTCAGCGCGTTGCTACTGCCTCATCTGATGGATCCAGCAGAAAACTGTATTTGGCCTTTGATCTTCAAGCTGGACTTCGACACATGAATGAGAAATACATAGATGATTTCCAATTGTGTAAAAGTGTGAACAACCCTTAGTTCTTTTCTGACAAACAAACACAATTAATAGTGAAGTGAGTTTGATGTTTATGTTCGGAATGTATGCGTATGGTTTGTTTTGTGAATTGGCAAGCGAAGTTCTTACCAGAAAGNGGATGGAGAGTACCAAGACAATGAAGGCCCACGCGGGTAGAGCCAGTTACGTCAACGCTGACCTCTTGACCCGGCCCGACCCTGGGGCCATGGTTGTAGCCATATGGCTGAAGGCAGTCTTGGAAGCTTTGCAGAGTTTATAGCCATATGGCTGAGGTGTTTGTTAACGCTAATGTGATATGTTATTGGTGAATATGTTAATGAAATCCGTTATAATTATGTCTCGTGTATTGCCGATTGTTAAAGATTTTATCTATTATATTTTGTAAAGAATAAAAAAGAACAGTGTATTGAAGATTGTTAACAAATATATAATTTTACTTCACACCTTTGGCATATATTTGATAATTACAGATTGCCGCAGGACAACAAATCAGTTTATGTTTATTTGGTTTTTAACCTACGCACAATAAGTAATGTTTTATAATTATTCATATTTAGTTGCATTTAATAAAATATTGTTTATTTACCTGTAATTCATGATATACTTCAATGAGTTTGAAAATGTGCCATTTAGAAATGCTATTTTCATAAGTACCAGGTAATGCAGGATGCAAACTGTATGTTTTAATGCATGTTTTTACCAAAAAATTGATTTGGTGCTTTAAATACACACATGTGTTATAAAAGTGGTTCCTGTACTTCGAGTAATGAACTGGTTGTTTCAAATAAAGTTTTTTGTTGTTTTTGTAAAACTCTTCTATTAAATTGTAAGGATTTGACTGTTGTTGTTTTTTTCATTTTTTTATCGCATTTGTACTTTTGTTAATGACTTTTTATATAAATGTAATATCTGCTACTGTATTTTAAATCGACCTCTACTTCATGCGAATTGCTAGTCAGTATTTTACCATGTATAATATAAAGTAATAATAATAATCTTTATTTGTGCTATGCATACTTTAACACGTATATATCAAACATAATTTGTCTGATGTGACGTACACAGATGCAATATTATGATGATAATTGATGATTTTTAGGTGCTATTCTATATATTACTTGGTATACATTGTACTACTTTTAAAATTAGTGAGTATTATACTACTTTTGTGGTAATTTGTGTGTATTTGTTTGAATCAATAAAAAAAACACACATGCATGACGAGTATTTTGCTATTTTCTGTGATATTGATGTGAATAAATATGTAAATGTTCATTAGAGACCATAGTACCGGTAATCAGAAATTTAATTGTGAAAAGCATCCCATTTAATATCCCTCAAAAGCATTAATTTTGATAAAATATAATCAATTAAAGTTTATTTTGAATAAGGTTGTTTTTTGTAAAATTTTATAATGTCTCCGCATTGCGCCTTTATAAGAATTACGGAAAATATCCTTTAACTACATTTGTATGTCTTTTAACACAAAATGTACAATAATAATGTAGATTCATTGAATACAAACCACGATGTCACTACATTATTTCTCCATCTGCATACACTTACATAGTATTAACTTCAAATACTAGAAGCAGTGTTTGTAAACATGTATGTGCAACAAATGCGTGTACTTGCATTATCATGTAGTTTCTACACTTTGCTGCGAATATGTATGCAAGCAGTATGTTTTTTAGATAAAACGTTTGTATAATCATCAATCTGGTGGAAAATTGATTTTGGTTGTATTAACCCTTTGCATGCTGGGAAATTTGTCATCTGCTAAAATGTTGTCTGCTGAATTTCTAAAATCATCATTTTCTTCACTTTTTTTCAAAGACCACTATCAGAATAGCAAACAGTTTGGATCCTGATGAGACGCCACGTTCTGTGGCGTCTCATCTGGATCCAAACTGTTTGCAAAGGCCTTCAAAATCCGGTTCCAGCGCTCAAAGGGTTAA
>VMBQ01008710.1:0-36408 GCA_007657795.1 Dreissena rostriformis
ACTAATTATAATAACTAGATTTGTTGGCACCTGTATGAGAATTAAATCAAATGATGCAGGCCTATAACATGCCTTTTATAATTCGTTATCAAATATCGCCCTTATGCACTTATATCAATACACACATATATTCACCCATTCTCAGATTGATCTCAACTTATTTGTTAAGTGTTAGTTCTATGTCGTACGTATTATATAGGCAATTGGATTGGTCACTTGCCTTAAATAACAGACTAGCGGATCATTACATTTTATTCTCCTTTTTGTTATATTTCTGGGCATTGACTTTTGACAGTACTCAACAATGCATGCTCATTTTAACATATTCATTTGTTTATGTTATCCATCATATAACCATTTATATATAGATTTGTTTGTGTTTTAACAAATCGACGCGAAAAAAGCTCGAAACACTTACGAGTAGCCCCACATCCGCCTGTGTTACAGAGGCTTTCATTGCAACATTGTGAACACATTACTGAGGTTCTTGGATCATCGAGAACGTTGTCATCAGACAATGTTACTTGTTCCAATGTTCCTCGCGTGTCGTTCATCACATGACCATAATGAGTTTGTCTGTTTATGGTGCTGGATGACAGTTCCCGCTTGCCTGATATACTGCATTGCTGGAAATATATGTTGCCATTGTCAACATCGATCAATTATAAACATTACATTGGTCATTTGAATAAATGACGATACTCATACTCACGGACTATTGCTTGACGTTACTTCAATTTTATGCAATACGATTTAATGTCGTAAAGTGAATAGCTGGAATTGAAAACATTGTACATATAAACTACCACAGCTAGCATACACATTTTATAATGCATACATACTAACACCTTAACATGAAACGTACATTTGTATCCCGACATCCCAGCCTGTACCGTATTCCTCCCAAAGGATTGACAAATGAGTCAACAAAACAGCTCTGGAGAAAATAAACTTCATTTTATCTGTAATCATTTGTACAATGAGCTCATATCAAGTTTCGATGAAACGTTATACAATTAAATATTACATTTAATGACTAAACAGACTACGATGAAAGTATTTGAAGTGCGTTCAAAAACGTTAGACTCATTTTCTTTAAATTTTACTTGTTTTCGATATTGAGACTAAACACTTAATATATTGTGTATGTCTATATATTATATGTTATTTGTTTTACTTCTTTGCTTCCGCATATATTCACGTTGCTGCATGTGTGCGGAGAAACAGTCTCGGCACATTGAAGGCAAAAGTGACCTCCTGAAAGATTAAGCATCAAATCAAAATACTATAGTTGTTAGCGAGAAGAACTGTCCTATTGACGCATTTTTTTCAAATTTCCAACAAAATTTCCGCGATAAATGTCTGAACGTGAAATACTTTAAATATGGCATGATTGCGAACATACTAACCTGCAGTGGATGACACAACCGGTACTGTTTCTGTTGACATTGTCGTGTTAATAGCTGATACGGTTGTATACGTAGAAAATGTTCTTGGTGGTGAACTTGCAGGCGTAATTGTTGGTATGGTTGTTTGTGTGGTGGGTATAGTTGTAGGCGTAGTAGTTGGTGTTGTTGTTGGTGTGGTTGTGGGTGTGGTTGTTGTTCTGGTTGTTGGTGTGGTTGTCGGTTTTGGAGTTGTTGTTGAGGTGGTTGTCGTTGTTACAACTAAAATGTAGTAAGACTCACAATAGATAATTCATTAAATAAATCTTGTAAATTAAATACAATGTGACGCTCAATATATCATGTTTATTTAGATTAAGAACTACGATGAAAGTATCGTAGTATTTCTCTTATTGTTAATAGAAATTTTGCCTTTATAAAATATATTAAATTAATCATTATCATTAAGCTATTGAAACGCTGTTATTTTAATAAATACATCCATGGTTTTTTTTCGTGTTATTATTATGAAGCTTGTTAGTCATAACTCACTTGACCCTTCGCATTGTAAGCAGCCATTCCGGTCTCCGTGACAGTCAATCATTAAGTTTGGACCAAATTTAATAGGTGGACATCCGTTTGCATTTTGTATCGGCCTTGTTTGATCACCTTTTTTGAAAAAAACAACAACACAAACACATACACGTGATTGTTTATCATTATATATTCATACCTTCGATAATCATAACACATAAAGTTATTAATATTCAACATGCTATTAATATATGTTCACATTGTACTTTTAAAACACGTACACAATTATTGGGAACGATGACGAAATACTATGAAAGCAACGCATGTTTAATATAATTTATTATACGTGGAGGATATATAAACTACATGGATACATGTAATCATTGTGACATAAGAAATGAACGCAAATTCATCTTGATTTTCACATACTAATTGTCGACTAACTGCCGAGTCAAATCAGTCGGCACCCTTTGAAACAACTTCCGATAAACCAATAAGCTTAACCAAAATGTTAACAAATGGAAAAAAATATTAATTGAACTCGAGTATTAGTTTTGTATACTTTAAGTTTAATCGTAAGTTTACTCAAATTAAAAGTGACACTTTTCAATAATGTTGATGTTCACTATAATTTGTACCATGCTTTTTTTTATTTGCCTACTTTATCAAATAGTTTTTAAGTGTGTGTTGAAATTTGTTTTGTTTTTTAATGATAACCAAAACCTTTCTATCATGATGATGGAAAAGCAAACAATGAGCACATTGTATAACCACATACTAAGTAAGACAATATTTGTTGAACGGTCATCTCACTTGGCGTTACTCAATATTTTTTAACCAAATTAATTAATTTAAACTATAATTCGTACCGATTGTACGAACAATTTGGATTAAAAAAATATGGATTTAAACAATTGTGCAGTAGTTTGTGTAAGTGTATCATTTTAAATACTTAACATAACATATAGAGTTTACACACAGTATATCAGAAATAGTCATATATACATAGAAAACAGGCAGCACGGATTGGATATTTAATCTAAGCGTGAAGTTTATTTGAACACAAATATGAACAGCTGTAATGTGTTGTAAATGTAAAGAACGAAATTATAAGAATAATGAACTAAACAAATCACTCGAACACAATCATACTTTATTCTCAAAACATTGGTCGTTCGTATACAGTTAATCTACAGTTTGAAAGTTCGATAAAATCATTTATTTTCTCAAGAAGTTGCAATATGGACAAAGATATTCATACTTTTGAAGAACGGTAAAACATTTTCCAAAACAATGGTTAAAGGGTATCCAAACTAAGGCGTTTTGAAAATAGTATCTATTAATAACGCTTTACTTGATCTTTAGTAAATGACATTTGGGCTACTGCTATTTGCAAAAAAAAAAGATATTCAAACAATTCAAAAATTGGGAGTTTATTTATCATTCCTAAAATACAATTACCTTTATATCTGATAACCAGCAAATTAATGCAGTGTAAGCGTTACATAAGGAATAACAAGTTCCTTCTTAAAAAAAGTAAGGCTATAATTGTAGGCTACTGAATAACAACCAAGTGTTACAATAATCGATAACTGAACAATGAGGTTCGGAGTTTTAATGTAAAATACGATTACCCGTTTCTGAACAAATCGCGCAATCATTTCCATCAAAGGATATCATTGCCGGCGAGCAGTTTCCCAAAACAGGGCACACTGAAATCAAGTACACACAAAATGTCACGCACCTCCTATATATTCTATCCTATATATCCTATATATATATTCATGCGCATTGTATATTCAATTTATATTCTAAAGTGAATCGAATTTACATGTATTCTGGTATGTACTAATAACAAATCAAATATTAGCGTTTTAAATTCAAGTTGATTTTGAGGCATTATTGTAGCGTACTTGTATTTTAATGTCATTTTCTAATCCTGAAAATTTTCAGTATACCGAGATCTCCTCCTGGTTTTGTTGCAGCAGAACCCGAATTTGTTGATGATCCACTTGATCCAGAATTCGATGGGGTAGCGAATGAAGCTGTAATATGGTCCGTACACCATAGTAATTGTCATATACATTTAAACGTATGTTTGCGTGACGCTAAGGCTGATTTCTTTTATTCTAAATAAATAAATAATTTAGACTACATACGATTCATGTTGTAAACATTACGTATTGTAACGCAAAACAATCGCCAGTAAACGTTCATTTACTTTTCTTGTAAAGGGGTGTAAACTGTTTAAATAAATGAATATCAGTATTTCATCGCTTTGGTTTTATATATCAATCTTAATAAAAGCTTTGCACGCGGATCATCTTATGTTTATGGATCGTTTTTAGGGTGTAATGCACAAAACAGAATCACGGCTTTAAACATACAGCGTTATAATAAAAAACGTCAAATGCAAACGAACGACATTTTTTGTATGGTTAAATGTATAGTGTTCTTGCAGGTCACCAATATGTGTATCCCGGAAAAGAAACCTTTTGGAAAACCCCACAAATCTGCTGGTACAAAAAAGCTGATCCATTTATAATCCTTTTAAAATCACACAATCTCCTGCTATGATTGACCAAACATCAATTTACTTGTCATATCACTATAGTTGGTACGTACTTGACGTGAGTTTGCTACTAGCCTATGGATATCGTATCGGTCGTCTTTAAAAGCGATTTACGTCTGTGATGTATCATATTAGGGTTCGTTCAAAACACATTTTTTTTAGATTGCAAAACTTAAGATAACCAGTTGAGTTAATGTGTGTATTTACCCTTCGTGTCATCTGCATACGTACATAATTAAATGAGTTCTATAAGTAGTGGCCTATCAATAATATGTAATCGGGTCATATATTTGACAGTTGTTTTTTTATAAATATCGTTACAAATCTCGCTGCTTACCTGGATTTACACCTGGATTGAAGTTGAAGGTAAACGTTTGATAAGTCGTGGCTATTGTTCCAGTGTTGGATGGGTTTTGTCCTTATAATATAAATGTTTTCAATTTCACTGCTGTGTACGAATATAATATGTTCGTATCATATGGTATACCATATAACTAAAATGTATATATATATATATATATACATTTTAGTTATATGGTATACCATATGATACGAACATATTATATTCGTACACAGCAGTGAAATTGAAAACATTTATATTATAAGGACAAAACCCATCCAACACTGGAACAATAGCCACGACTTATCAAACGTTTACCTTCAACTTCAATCC
This sequence comes from Dreissena rostriformis, assembly GCA_007657795.1. Lineage (NCBI taxonomy): Eukaryota > Metazoa > Mollusca > Bivalvia > Myida > Dreissenidae > Dreissena > Dreissena rostriformis. The sequence continues at coordinate 5,165 of VMBQ01008710.1, forward strand.
AGGTGTAAATCCAGGTAAGCAGCGAGATTTGTAACGATATTTATAAAAAAACAACTGTCAAATATATGACCCGATTACATATTATTGATAGGCCACTACTTATAGAACTCATTTAATTATGTACGTATGCAGATGACACGAAGGGTAAATACACACATTAACTCAACTGGTTATCTTAAGTTTTGCAATCTAAAAAAAATGTGTTTTGAACGAACCCTAATATGATACATCACAGACGTAAATCGCTTTTAAAGACGACCGATACGATATCCATAGGCTAGTAGCAAACTCACGTCAAGTACGTACCAACTATAGTGATATGACAAGTAAATTGATGTTTGGTCAATCATAGCAGGAGATTGTGTGATTTTAAAAGGATTATAAATGGATCAGCTTTTTTGTACCAGCAGATTTGTGGGGTTTTCCAAAAGGTTTCTTTTCCGGGATACACATATTGGTGACCTGCAAGAACACTATACATTTAACCATACAAAAAATGTCGTTCGTTTGCATTTGACGTTTTTTATTATAACGCTGTATGTTTAAAGCCGTGATTCTGTTTTGTGCATTACACCCTAAAAACGATCCATAAACATAAGATGATCCGCGTGCAAAGCTTTTATTAAGATTGATATATAAAACCAAAGCGATGAAATACTGATATTCATTTATTTAAACAGTTTACACCCCTTTACAAGAAAAGTAAATGAACGTTTACTGGCGATTGTTTTGCGTTACAATACGTAATGTTTACAACATGAATCGTATGTAGTCTAAATTATTTATTTATTTAGAATANGTAAGACTCACAATAGATAATTCATTAAATAAATCTTGTAAATTAAATACAATGTGACGCTCAATATATCATGTTTATTTAGATTAAGAACTACGATGAAAGTATCGTAGTATTTCTCTTATTGTTAATAGAAATTTTGCCTTTATAAAATATATTAAATTAATCATTATCATTAAGCTATTGAAACGCTGTTATTTTAATAAATACATCCATGGTTTTTTTCGTGTTATTATTATGAAGCTTGTTAGTCATAACTCACTTGACCCTTCGCATTGTAAGCAGCCATTCCGGTCTCCGTGACAGTCAATCATTAAGTTTGGACCAAATTTAATAGGTGGACATCCGTTTGCATTTTGTATCGGCCTTGTTTGATCACCTTTTTTGAAAAAAACAACAACACAAACACATACACGTGATTGTTTATCATTATATATTCATACCTTCGATAATCATAACACATAAAGTTATTAATATTTAACATGCTATTAATATATGTTCACATTGTACTTTTAAAACACGTACACAATTATTGGGAACGATGACGAAATACTATGAAAGCAACGCATGTTTAATATAATTTATTATACGTGGAGGATATATAAACTACATGGATACATGTAATCATTGTGACATAAGAAATGAACGCAAATTCATCTTGATTTTCACATACTAATTGTCGACTAACTGCCGAGTCAAATCAGTCGGCACCCTTTGAAACAACTTCCGATAAACCAATAAGCTTAACCAAAATGTTAACAAATGGAAAAAAATATTAATTGAACTCGAGTATTAGTTTTGTATACTTTAAGTTTAATCGTAAGTTTACTCAAATTAAAAGTGACACTTTTCAATAATGTTGATGTTCACTATAATTTGTACCATGCTTTTTTTTATTTGCCTACTTTATCAAATAGTTTTTAAGTGTGTGTTGAAATTTGTTTTGTTTTTTAATGATAACCAAAACCTTGCTATCATGATGATGGAAAAGCAAACAATGAGCACATTGTATAACCACATACTAAGTAAGACAATATTTGTTGAACGGTCATCTCACTTGGCGTTACTCAATATGTTTTAACCAAATTAATTAATTTAAACTATAATTCGTACCGATTGTACGAACAATTTGGATTAAAAAAATATGGATTTAAACAATTGTGCAGTAGTTTGTGTAAGTGTATCATTTTAAATACTTAACATAACATATAGAGTTTACACACAGTATATCAGAAATAGTCATATATACATAGAAAACAGGCAGCACGGATTGGATATTTAATCTAAGCGTGAAGTTTATTTGAACACAAATATGAACAGCTGTAATGTGTTGTAAATGTAAAGAACGAAATTATAAGAATAATGAACTAAACAAATCACTCGAACACAATCATACTTTATTCTCAAAACATTGGTCGTTCGTATACAGTTAATCTACAGTTTGAAAGTTCGATAAAATCATTTATTTTCTCAAGAAGTTGCAATATGGACAAAGATATTCATACTTTTGAAGAACGGTAAAACATTTTCCAAAACAATGGTTAAAGGGTATCCAAACTAAGGCGTTTTGAAAATAGTATCTATTAATAACGCTTTACTTGATCTTTAGTAAATGACATTTGGGCTACTGCTATTTGAAAAAAAAAAGATATTCAAACAATTCAAAAATTGGGAGTTTATTTATCATTCCTAAAATACAATTACCTTTATATCTGATAACCAGCAAATTAATGCAGTGTAAGCGTTACATAAGGAATAACAAGTTCCTTCTTAAAATAAGTAAGGCTATAATTGTAGGCTACTGAATAACAACCAAGTGTTACAATATTCGATAACTGAACAATGAGGTTCGGAGTTTTAATGTAAAATACGATTACCCATTTGTGAACAAATCGCGCAATCATTTCCATCAAAGGACACCATTGACGGCAAGCAGTTTCCCAAAACAGGGCACACTGAAATCAAGCAAAAAAATAATGTCACGCACCTCCTTTATATATATATATTTTTTCATCAAAGACTAGCTATCATAAACTGTGGGCAGTTTGATACCACAGGACACACTGGAGTTAAAAAAGAAGTATACATTCTTAATCCACTCGTGTTCTCTTTCATTTGTATATGGGCCAAATATTTTGCAAAGTAATCCAAATGTGGATTTATTCAAAATTCAGTAATGAGAACAGTTTAGTTATGTATAATTTAAAAGAAAAATATGACAACTGTGCATTTACGAAAAAACAACCAAACTCAAATTATTAAGAGCATTTCGGTTACGCTGGTGAGACTAAAATTGTCATGAGTAAATTGAAAACTATATGTTTAAATGTTTTTAATATACCAAGTTTTCCACCGCCGCCTCCTGACGTTGCTCCAGCACCCCCGGAATTTGTTGATGAGCCACTGGATCCTGCATTCTGCGGGGCACCACTGGAACCTGTGTTTGCGATAAACTCTGAATGCATGTTTGCGTCACGATAATCGTTCAAATGTATTGATTATCATATAATAAATAATTATGAATATTTAAGAAATCGCCGTGGCGTAGTGGATATGGTGTCCGCCTAGCGATCGGGAGGTCATGGGTTCGATCTTCCCCAGAGACTTTCGATGCAATCGAGCTAAAGAAAAATAGGTTAAAATTTATACTCAAGAATATTTAGTTATATTGCACTTGTTACCTGCTTTCGAACTATAAATGAAAACCCGCGAGTGTGGGCACATTATTTCAGACCGGGGCAGACTTATTTAGGGCCCACCGCATATAAGAACGCGATAAAATCGTAAAAAGTGAAGGGTGAACATGTATTATTCCGATAATTATGTTTCAGCATGTTAAATAGTCCATTTGTATGAGACACTGTCTTCCTGTAATTTAAAGGTTATATACCATAATACATTTTTAGGAATAAATATAGGGTAGCGCTCTGTGCGATGTAATTCGTAATTAGCTTCATTTAGTGAGAGAATATATTTTCTTAGTATTCAACGCTGGTGAGTATTATATTTCAGTCATAACAATAAGGCCGGAATGTTTTTGAGTCGTAAAATTAGCACGAGCTGTAGTACGTAATAAATAAGCATATTACATCGCGGTATCGAGCAGAAAGATTACTACATTCGATGAAAACCGTATAAGGCAAAGGCATTTACGTTCAATATATATATATCAATATAGAATATTTATTGTAGAATCATGCATACTTTATTTCATAGTATAGAGTTCGCCGTCAATATACTGGTATCCTCACTTTAAGATGGTACTTGGTTGTAATTGCCCTGAGTTTTGCTACTAGCCATTAGGGATACAATGTCTTCATTGACCCAATACACTGTTTGTATATGCGTTGTTAGAATCTTTTATGGACACTGCGATGATGTTAGCTTGTTTCACTGTTGCAATACATACAATGTGTTTTGTGTACATCTAACTAATTTAAGGCAATTTTGTACTCGAAACATTTCTTAAATAATTGCAAGTGAATGTTAAGAAAAACTCTTCGACAGTGAAACAAGCTATTTAACACACACTATGTTTTCTGTTCCGTAAGATAAAGTTAAATAATGACTTTGCAGGAAACACAACTACGAAAATAATATCAAGTGACATATGGTGTAAGTGAGATAACGTGTTATATGATAACCGGGAAGGAAAACACAACTGATTGTTTTTAGCCTTTGTCCCACTTTCGACTCGAGTAGTAGAAAAGAGTTAAAATTGAAAATCCAGAAATCGTATCATGGATCGCCGGTTTAATACCCCCCTCATGCATAACGTATTAACTCGTCTTTTGAAAGAGATGGTGCAGTGTATCAGTTGTTACACACAAGGCACGACCAGAGTTGTATCTGAAATGGGGCGTCTCCTGTATCTCACACTCACCCGTTACCTATACAAATTTATCTTGAGACAACGACCATGTCGTGAACACCGGGTACAGCGCATGTAAATGTACCTGAATGTAGGGCTAGTAGTATGTGTTTATGTAAATTAATGGTTTACCTTATCCTATGCATAACATTAACAACAGAAAAAAGTATATTTAATTGTTCAGATGTAAATTGTTAATAATAAATACTTGTGTTACTTATAAATACATATATCATCCACAACCAATATTTAAGTAAGCCCTTACATATATTATCATTGATTACTGTTATTTTCTAGCTTTGTAACGTGAAAAGCAGGCGTTTAAGGTCCGTTTAATTATAAATCGTACTTGAGAAAATGACAGAACCTTTTACATGAATTGCATGGTTCAAAGCACGTCGTTTGCTTACATTGCTGAGATGATATGATTTGTTTTACTTCGTCAGAGACACGGAATCAGGAGGCAAATACGTTTTATGTTGTAAGTGTATTAACTGAACATACAGACCCCTGGAAAGCACAACATTTGATAAGACTGCTCGCGCTATAAAAGTATTGCATAACAATCGCACTGTTTTACTTATTAATAGTTTAACGGGATGTTGAATTTGTTTTAATATTTTACCTGAACTGGAGCTGAAAGCATTGATATTTTTGGGTTCGGGTGCATTTTATACCGTTATGGAAATAGGTTTTCATAAGTCTACGGTTAGCAGAATCGTTGACAATGCACCCATTCGAAATTGAAACTGGGCGTTATGAAGGGCTTATAGAAGAAAATAGACCATGCTCATTTTGTTTAAGTCAAAATGTAGAAAATGAACTTCATGTTATACTTGAACGTCGAATATATAATGACTATAGAGATAGTTTACTCTCGAAGGCAATTGTATGCAATTCTGAGTTTCCAAACTTATCAAAAATAGATCAATTTATTATGCTGTTCTCAAATAGCGACTTGATTAGACAATGTGCCAAACCCTGTCATGCAATTTTAAGAAGACGACAGTTTTTACTAAATAATGTCTTATATGTTTAAAGCGGGACTGTACGATTTTTACATGTGTTAAATTTTAATATATTGATTAAATTATGTTACGATGACTCAAAATAGGCAATAAAAATTATACTTTGAATACGAATTTCATAAAATGCAGCACAGACAAGTTAGCGCTGGTTAAAGCCGATGCCGACACTTTTACTCGTATTTGTAAGGAAACAAAATTGTGTCTTTGTGTCGTATGAACGAATCTGCACTAAAACTAAATTTAGATTCACATCGTACATGCATGATATACATGCTGGCTTATTTGGCTTCCAGCCATTTAAGCTTTCAGATTTAAATATCTGGCTTATTTCGCATTTTTCGACACATGTTCTTCTTAACTTTTATTTTAATTTATATTGAAATATATGTATACTAATTTTTAACACATTTTAAAAAAATCTTAAATATTTGACAAAATCGTACAGTCCCGCTGTGTGTAATATAAAATGTATTTTTATGTAAATGTAGAAAGTCAGTGCTAATCAGTTCATTTCTGATCTGATCAGGAATGATATTCGATTTTGGAAAATCTATTTTACTAGCGCTCTAGTGCTCCAATTTACAGAAATCAGTGTCTTAACTTTGATTATTTTATCGCAAGTTTTTTTTTAAAGAAGGAGTAGCACTTATTTTCTATCTCTTAGTATTGTAAATAGTGATAATAGAATGATATCATATATAATGTTATGCAAACTTTTGCAGTATCTCTCATAGCTCAACACCACGAGCGGTTATATACATAATGTTTTAATGTGAATATATTTTAATGTTATAAATATGTAATTTATGTATATAAATGAGAATAAAGAATGAAATCTTAAGGTTTAGCGTCGGTTATGAATTGCATAGTTCCCAGCACATCGCTTTATGCATAGTTGAGATGACTTGTTATATTAAGTCAGAGGCATGGACTATGTAGTACAAAAAGAAATGTTATTTTGTTAGTGTATAAATTGACCATTTGGACGCCTGGGAGGTACAACATTGTTGCGGGTGCTTCCAGGCATCGAATAGCCGGCCTGTTTTACTAATAAATAATTGAAACAAAAGTTGCATTTGTCTACAACATGATGTGCATTACTGAAAACCTGCAATGAGCATTACACATATTTACCTGAACTGGACGCTGATGTCTGCATGGAAGTAGACAATACGGCCGGAGGCGGCGTTCCTGTCAAACAATCAAATTTGATATACTCCGTCAAAAGGTTTTCATTATATAATAGTATAATATTATATGACATAATTTTAAGAATGGTAACACTACAAATTATATGTCGTCTATAACAGTGATGAACGTATGTCATGTATCATGGAATCATTGTTCTTGTTAGTGCATAAATATTAATATTTTTCTAGTAAGTATGCCAAATGTGTTACGCTTACTGTAAATTTGAGTGCTGCTAATCTGCTAAACATGTACCTGTAGGCGCGAAAGGATCTGAGGAATTCAGATATACACGAACGCACGCACCCGCACACACACAAACACACACGCGCATACATGTATGCTTATTTGTATTCAAAGTATACAGCAGATAATACAATAAGTATAACAAGTTCATAAAACCAATAGTAAAATATATTCTACTGAACAAGAGGTGTGTTATCAATATATTTCAATTAATGTATTTAACGAACTAAAACCTTATCTCAATATATAATATATTCTAGTGTTAACCACGAAATTATATGTACTTACTAAATACAACCAAGTTTACAATCTGCTTTTAGTTTTCTTGTGCTAACATTATAATTTGAAAACATAACACAACTACCCTTGTTTTTCTTCAATTAAACATTTTATAATCATTTTACAGCATCGATTGCGTTATTGTCAGATAATTAACGTGTATATTTTGCGAAATTAAATACATGCTGAAGAAGAACTAAACAAATATAATGATGCAAATGTATATGCAATTTATTTACAACATACGCAGTTCGGAAGATAAATCGCCATACCTTTCTATAATTGTTATATTTATTGTATCGTGTATTATTTAATGCACGTACACTACAAAAACGAAGTTTCACATTAATTGTAAAAAAGCATTTACCTATATTTGAAAATATATGTTTATTTAAATTTAAAAACACGATGTATCTTACCTGCGGCAGAATATACACCGGGCATTTCACCAGGATGGAGGTTTTGGAAGGGGTTTCCTGAAAGTGCTGTATAACATATAATTGTCCTTTTGTTCTGAACAAAACTTCCAGAAAGATGTTGTCATCGACCAAAACGACAATATCGGCGAAGATCGATCCTTGTAGGCATACACATTTCTGGTGTTGGCAATTTCTGTTGTAACAAATCTTGGATGATATAATTATGTTTAACCTTAACATTTCTCTTGCTATTGGCATGTCGTTAATGTATGTTACGCTGAGTTCATTTGAGTTGAGGCATACATATTGAATCTTGCTCCTTATATAAACAGGCACTTTGCGAATCGACACAAATTTAGCTCTTTGGAATGTTTCTTACTAAATATTTTGTATCTTGCGATATCGAAAAGAAGCAAGGGGCTGAAATACGTGATGTTCCCTCGTCTATGGAATTTGAGAAGTCTTTTCTAACGCTACTAAATATAAGACGCAATAATATGTGAAAGATATTCGTGGTTTGCAATCACTGCAATATCATGTCGGTTCAGTACTTCATTAGAATGTTAAGCTTAAGTACATGGAACAGTTACTGAAGCTGATTACAATGCGTTTTGCCAACGTGTATCGCACACCGTTTGTGGAACAAAAACTTGTTATTACCTGTTCTGGATATACTCATCGCTGATAGTTGTCGAAAGTATATGAATTTATATCGACAATTTTGCTTTTGATGCCATTTAAATTAAATTATGCTGCATATTATTATTAAATTAACAAATTAAATATTCAGTAATTAGTGTTATCCATATTGGTCTTGTTATCGGGCTTCATACGCCTACGGCCTCAGTCTAATACAAACGAAAAAGAAGACCTAAATGAATAAACCTTATTAATATCATTTTCATATTGCACAGTAGCGTGGGTTTTATGAAGACGAGTGATATATTAATTTATCCTTTATGCGATGTTGTAGTTTAAGTTTTTTTAAATTTAAAGTCGTATTTGGTGACAGCGATAAGGTAAATACTAAAAGCAATACGTGTCTACTTAATTTGCTAAGACTTATTGGCGAACAATACAAAATTGTAGACGTTTAAATTATTCGATAAATGAAACTTCTTCTGAAAGTGGTCTCGTGGTAAAACATTTTCTCCAGATTGCGTGGGTTGCCGGTTCTATCGCCCCTTTAACCATATATACTAACTCGTCTTTCTCATGTGACATCTCCTGTATCTCGCACATTTAGTTTTCCCAGTTACCAGAATGACACGACCATATGGGAAAACCCAGATGCAGTGTATAAAAAATGTGCTTCACACTGGTGCTAACATTATGCTATTAGAATGAAGAAATGTGTAGAATACAGTCCAATGTCTGCAGGTTAATACAACATACTTTTGTCTGATGTTTATTAGATCCATACGGGTATGTAAAACACTTGTTTACATAACCACATAATACAATAACGGTCAACAAAAGGAACATTACACTTTATGTTTTTGTGTGGTAAAAATATAAATTGCTTTTCGGCATCAAAGCAAAAATGCTAAATAGTGAAGATAATTCGGCATAATATATCGTAAATGACACTTACCTGCATGTAACGAGGTAACTTATAGTGTATTATTGATATGCTTGTTTTTACCAATCGGTCCGACGGACCGTCCGGGTTGCAGTCCATTTAATAATATAGCGGATTGGACGTTAATCATAGAAAGCATACATTCGAGTACAATAATGACTGTTCTTCGTATAAAGTATAACGAAACTTATATTTTATTTTTCTTATTTAAATGTTTTAGAATTAGTAATTGTGTATTGTTTGAATACATATATCATTAACGGAAAATGATTAGTAAGCCCAGACATATATTATCATCGATTACCATTACTTCCAAGCTCTGTCATGTAAATATCAGGCGTTAAAGGTCCGTTTCAGTGTAAATCATGCTTAAGAGTAGGTGACAGAAAAGTTTATCCACGGTAATGAATTGCATGGTCCCAATCACGTCGCTGTATACACTGTTGTGATGCTATTATTTGTTTACGATAGGCAGAGACATGGACACAATCATATTTGTTATGTTGTAAGTGTATACATTGACAAAGGTTGAAGCCGGTAAACAACCCGGAAAAGTCACGCACCGGGGCTCCACCGGCATCATAGTGAGACTGGGCCTTAACACAAGTTAGCAGTGTTTTTCAACAGATAAAATGTAAGTAAAAAATAACTTACCGATTCCCGTTGCGTTTACAACAATTTAATATGTATATGTTATGTGACTTTTAAGACAATTATGGTGTTCAATGTTCGTTGGAAGTGTTTTATAGATTGTCTTCTATTTACTTTCAAGTATGTTAGACATTATTACGTTTTGTGTGTGTGTGTGTTGCTGCTGCTGTTGTATTGATTGATATTGCCGACCTGCCACTTATATATCCCATAAGGACTTCCATTTTTTTAATAATACTGTTTTATCCTTGTTGGGTCATCTTCAAACACGAATTTTATAATCAGCTACTAGGAAACTATCATTCAAACAACACCATATAAAAATCGCGACCGTAGGTATGAAGTGATATTTGAAGTTAACATTTTAGTAGAAGCGGGTGTTAAATTTATTCAATATAGTCTTCATTTTCTTTGAAATAGACATACATCGTTCATTAAATTTGCCTGTTTATGTAAATGGACTTTAATCAGTCAAATTGATTAATTTATTAAACGCTGTTCTTGTGTACATACTAAAGTACATCGTTAACCGAGACTTGTTTTGTGGGCATGACTAATTAAATGTTAAGTTTAAGAATGTCATTTTAAATATACTGGACGTGGTTACAACAAAACAATAACAGCTAACACGGTATCTGGAAAATACGTACGATTACCTGTACTGGGTATGGTCGCCGCATTTGTAGTAGCGATAGTTGTCGCCGGTAAATTTGTTGTTTGAGGTGCACTTGGTTGTGTGGTGACTGGAAAAACATGATATACGTGTTAAATACTCAATTTGTTGTGTGGGCTTGCTTGGTACTGATTGAAAAACTAAGATAAATTGACATACAATTATTCTTATAATACCTGCGTATTTTTCGTAAAAGAAACTTTGTTTACTTAGGTATCTTATTTGATTATACATAGTATACTATTATAAAAGAGCTAGTATTTTATTTATGACAAGTAACCAATAACGGACACACTAAAGGACAAAACAGACAACACGACATAAAACATAACAAGTTTGGGTCGCCGCCTTGGATTGATCAATACAAAATATTGGAGGTTTAAATCAGATGAATTTCGCGTCGTACTAGCTAAGAACTAATCCCAAACGCGTACGAAACTGGAAGTTGATAATTCATAAACGTTATTCTAACATTAAGCATCGTAACACTGCGCTCATTTTTGGTAGTTGTGTTATATTATAATATACACCTTACTTAATTAGTAGCATATGGACTTTATATTTCTGTATTCCTTTGATAAGACCGGGCATACACACATAAATCGCCGATATTATTTTCTACTTTAAGTCTTAGCGCGCCGTCATTAATGGCGACCCTATAAAGTCACATTAAAGGGGAGTAGTTAAAGATCACACATTTGAAAATAAATACATTACAAACTATAATGAAGTGTAAACAAACCTTAATAAAGAACGCATTAAATTTTTTACCATTCTGCATTTGGTTAAAGGCTGACGCACATATAATTTCGTGACAAAGCTTACTTTTAACATAAGGCAAAATAAAAACGTACATCGAAGTAATTATGCGAATGCTCGGTGTTTGGGGATGGAGCTCTACATTACATTTAAATGCATACATATACATGTTTGAGCATGTTTGGGTTCTTAGTTAAAACTATATTGTCCGAAAGAAACGAAATACGCATGCTTGACAGTTAAATACAACTTAATTACTTCTCTGTATTATTTTATGTTAGTTCGTCGCTTTTCTGATAGATATTTTATGTAAATGAAATATACACCGCTCCAGTAACTACAAAAAATCAAATTAATATGCCTGAATAACCTTTTAGTGGTAATGAAAACACACATTAAGGATTTTTACATACAAAAACATGTTTATCATGTAACAGTGTGATGCGTGCCTTCCGTACATAGATTTTCTAAAACCTAAAACTATGTTAACGAGATATCAATGAAACATATTATACATATAAAAATCATAAGTCACCAATCAATGGTCGTTGTTCTGAACGACAGTTTAACCGCATGTAGTAACAAGAACAACGTATTCACACCAATAACACTATACTCGTTTATATATGAAATTACTTAATCAAGATTGAAAATACATACATTTGATATGTTATGCTGGTTACTCAGTATGATGCATGGTAGCTTATTGCTCTGCCAAATAGTTGACCCGATTATCTGATGTAATAAATGTATTGCACTGCACGTGCATATCGATCTGTCTTTTTTATACAAAGCTCCTTAACGATTAACCAGCCTCAAGCTTTCAGCCGTCTAATTTAACATTCACACTTTAAAATCTAATGCAAAGACATATTGGATAGCCACCTTGTCAGATTTTTCCGAGGGAATACAATAAAATAAAAATATGCGTAAGAAAACAAATTATACCTTTATATTGCTATTTGGAAATGCAGAAGGACCAAACCACAGGACCAAACAACACTCGCAAAAGTTTAAGAAGTGTAATAACATCCTGAATTCATGATGTTTTGGTGCATCTATGTAAAAAAATTATCTCGAGCAACAACATATGCAATATAAAATGTACATCCTCTGCAAAGTTTGAGAAAAGGGCATTATTATAAACATGCGTTAAAGTCAGTGCGACTGGTTGCTAAATGTATATAATGTAAAAAGTTATTTCAATTATAATTCTGATCTAAAAATATGTTTCGATAAACTGTAATACATATCTAAAATTCCTTTTATATGATTTATACTGAGAAAATCTCTCATTTTCTTATTTAGTTAAATTTATATAACTTGTAGTTAAAATAATGTGCTACATACAGTGTGTGCAGTGTAAAGAATGGTGTCTTTTTCTTTAGTTCATTGGGAATGACATAAACTGTTTATTCTTTGTTTGTAAATAAATATAATTCTAGTTGTTCCTGTTAGTGCATTAATATTAATATTTTTCTAGTTAGTATGCCAAATGTGATACGCTTAATGTAAATTTGAGTGCTGCTAATCTGCTAAACATGTACCTGTAGGCGCGGAAGGATCTGAGGAATTCAGATATACACGCACGCACGCACCCGCACACACACAAACATACACGCGCATACATGCATGCTTATTTGAATTCAAAGTATACGGCAGATAATATAATAAGTATAACAAGTTCATAAAACCAATAGTAAAATATATTCTACTGAACAAGAGGTGTGTTATCAATATATTTCAATTAATGTATTTAACGAACTAAAACCTTATCTCAATATATTATATATTCTAGTGTTAACCACGAAATTATATGTACTTACTAAATACAACCAAGTTTACAATCTGCCTTTAGTTTTCTTGTGCTAACATTATAATTTGAAAACATAACATAACTACCCATGTTTTTCTTCAATTAAAATTTTTATAATCATTTTACAGCATTGATTGCGTTATTGTCAGATAATTAACATGTATATTTTGCAAAACTAAATACAGGCTGAAGAAGAACTAAACAAATATAATGATGCAAATGTATACGCAATTTATTAACAACATACGCAGTTTGGAAGATATATCGCCATACCTTTCTATAATTGTTATATTTATTGTATCGTGTATTATTTAATGCACGTACACNCAGTATCTCTCATAGCTCAACACCACGAGCGGTTATATACATAATGTTTTAATGTGAATATATTTTAATGTTATAAATATGTAATTTATGTATATAAATGAGAATAAAGAATGAAATCTTAAGGTTTAGCGTCGGTTATGAATTGCATAGTTCCCAGCACATCGCTTTATGCATAGTTGAGATGACTTGTTATATTAAGTCAGAGGCATGGACTATGTAGTACAAAAAGAAATGTTATTTTGTTAGTGTATAAATTGACCATTTGGACGCCTGGGAGGTACAACATTGTTGCGGGTGCTTCCAGGCATCGAATAGCCGGCCTGTTTTACTAATAAATAATTGAAACAAAAGTTGCATTTGTCTACAACATGATGTGCATTACTGAAAACCTGCAATGAGCATTACACATATTTACCTGAACTGGACGCTGATGTCTGCATGGAAGTAGACAATACGGCCGGAGGCGGCGTTCCTGTCAAACAATCAAATTTGATATACTCCGTCAAAAGGTTTTCATTATATAATAGTATAATATTATATGACATAATTTTAAGAATGGTAACACTACAAATTATATGTCGTCTATAACAGTGATGAACGTATGTCATGTATCATGGAATCATTGTTCTTGTTAGTGCATAAATATTAATATTTTTCTAGTAAGTATGCCAAATGTGTTACGCTTACTGTAAATTTGAGTGCTGCTAATCTGCTAAACATGTACCTGTAGGCGCGAAAGGATCTGAGGAATTCAGATATACACGAACGCACGCACCCGCACACACACAAACACACACGCGCATACATGTATGCTTATTTGTATTCAAAGTATACAGCAGATAATACAATAAGTATAACAAGTTCATAAAACCAATAGTAAAATATATTCTACTGAACAAGAGGTGTGTTATCAATATATTTCAATTAATGTATTTAACGAACTAAAACCTTATCTCAATATATAATATATTCTAGTGTTAACCACGAAATTATATGTACTTACTAAATACAACCAAGTTTACAATCTGCTTTTAGTTTTCTTGTGCTAACATTATAATTTGAAAACATAACACAACTACCCTTGTTTTTCTTCAATTAAACATTTTATAATCATTTTACAGCATCGATTGCGTTATTGTCAGATAATTAACGTGTATATTTTGCGAAATTAAATACATGCTGAAGAAGAACTAAACAAATATAATGATGCAAATGTATATGCAATTTATTTACAACATACGCAGTTCGGAAGATAAATCGCCATACCTTTCTATAATTGTTATATTTATTGTATCGTGTATTATTTAATGCACGTACACTACAAAAACGAAGTTTCACATTAATTGTAAAAAAGCATTTACCTATATTTGAAAATATATGTTTATTTAAATTTAAAAACACGATGTATCTTACCTGCGGCAGAATATACACCGGGCATTTCACCAGGATGGAGGTTTTGGAAGGGGTTTCCTGAAAGTGCTGTATAACATATAATTGTCCTTTTGTTCTGAACAAAACTTCCAGAAAGATGTTGTCATCGACCAAAACGACAATATCGGCGAAGATCGATCCTTGTAGGCATACACATTTCTGGTGTTGGCAATTTCTGTTGTAACAAATCTTGGATGATATAATTATGTTTAACCTTAACATTTCTCTTGCTATTGGCATGTCGTTAATGTATGTTACGCTGAGTTCATTTGAGTTGAGGCATACATATTGAATCTTGCTCCTTATATAAACAGGCACTTTGCGAATCGACACAAATTTAGCTCTTTGGAATGTTTCTTACTAAATATTTTGTATCTTGCGATATCGAAAAGAAGCAAGGGGCTGAAATACGTGATGTTCCCTCGTCTATGGAATTTGAGAAGTCTTTTCTAACGCTACTAAATATAAGACGCAATAATATGTGAAAGATATTCGTGGTTTGCAATCACTGCAATATCATGTCGGTTCAGTACTTCATTAGAATGTTAAGCTTAAGTACATGGAACAGTTACTGAAGCTGATTACAATGCGTTTTGCCAACGTGTATCGCACACCGTTTGTGGAACAAAAACTTGTTATTACCTGTACTGGATATACTCATCGCATTAGTTGTCGCGATGCTTGACGTGGTTTGAGATGCGGGTTTTGAAGATTCTGACAAACACAATACGTTCAAGCTTTAAATCACGATTTAGGTAAATAAGTTCCTTATATTGATCACAAATTAAGACTACCGCGCATAACATATATCCGCATAATTGAATGCGGAATCGAATTTGTATAATGATGAAAACTGGTGCTAGAATGATCTGAAACTCTATAAGCAGCGCTTGCAAAGCGCTCAGCATTATATAAAAACTATAAACTACACCTTATTATACATTGTTTCTCAAAACACAACCCTAAAGGTAAACGGAAAACCGACTGTTGTAGGTACACAATTACTAAAGAAAGTATCAGTACTTCTACTTTCCTACGTTGAGCAGCAAACGGATGTATAGCTATGTAATCAATTTAATCGAATGTTCATGAATAAATGAAATGTTTAATTATCCGATGACTAGGACTTCTTATGAAAGAGGCATACAGGTAAAATATAAACTATATAAGTCATGGATCACCGGCTCGATCGACCCCTCAACCATTAACTTCCGACTAATCTGCATGAGACGTTACACCGAGTGGACTTTGCACAAGAATGTTCATATGACATGCTATTTTCATCAGTGGTGTACTTTATAGTATTTGGAAGGTCTCTGTATAAAGATGTTATTGACACTAACAAAACATAGAAATATCATTGCTAAAATAACATATTTCTCATTAAGACCAAATATGCATACCTTGTTGATATTTTTAAATGGTAGTAATAATAAAGGGACCCTTAGGAAGTTCGCTTTTTACTGTATAACATGCTTTAAGAAAAGAGTTACTTGTGTTTTTCTTTAACTCAACGTTTATTATTGTCATGCATGTACCGTTTATTATGATATGAATGTACTTTGTTTTTGACTGTTACCACTGTTTTCTGTAAATATGTATAGTTTATAATAAAAAAAATGTTGTTTTATTTTCTTTTTGAGTATCAAAACTGATTTTCGTAAACATGTTGTTTATATACTCAATTCATTGTTTATATGGACACACAAATCTCTCACACATACTGTAATACTATCTTAATTACTAATTTGTCCACACATGAATGAATGTTTAAAAATATTAATTACGATGAGCTGTAATATGCTTAAGTGAATAAAATATTTGTTCTGTTGTTGTTCTGTTCTGTACTTTATAGTAATATAGACATTTACTCGAAACTTCAGTGTTACGTTGTTGCATTTATGTTGGAATAAAGTTTCCATTCGATGACATCTACAATTTCGATGATTTTTGTCTTGAAATTGAAATATGATTCGTTTCATTGTACCTAGTATCAGATGCAGCGTTTTGTTGATGTTTTTTTTTTCCTCACTTTTCTTCGTCTCTTATGGATAAAAATATATTTAAAATGTTTATTAAACCGTTGTTAATATCCAAAACCAATTCGAATCTTGAAAATCAAAGCAAAGTCATCTTAAAGATTCTAATTACGGAGTTGCTTGATTGACACCTTTACACAATTCAGAAGTTTTAAAGCAAAATATAAAAGAGTAAAAAAAAGTAAATGGTTCTCCTAATTTTAACTCCTTTCATCCAAGGTCTGCCACGGTTGTATAAATGTTGCTTCAAGGTACGATGCGTTCTGTTAAGTTTCCGCACGCTGTTTGCGTTTGTCATGCAGTTATGATACGTTGTTTACGTTTGTCAGTCATTTGGCACATTCTGTCAAGGTACCGTGCGGATCAAACGAGGACATCCGAGAGGTTTCTGGCAGGAGTGTGCTCCCGGTATAAAAGAAAACTCTCCAGCAAAAGTATGTTTTAAAACAAAATAATTCCAGTGACATGGATGTGAACGACGAGGATGATTTTGTGTTTGCCTGCTTGTTTGCAGCATTAATAAAATCTTTGCGTTGTAAAGACCTGAAAGAAGCACAAAAGTCTATGAAAAGACAAAGAAGGAGGCCAAGGTCCCTGAGGGTTCGTCAATGACTATCGGAAGCTAGAAGGCAGCAGCAAGGGCACTTTGATGCATTTCTTACCAGGGAACTCTGCAACGAAGATATCAACACCTTTCATAATTATCTGAGGATGCCCCTTGAACTATTCGACGAGATCCATGAAAGGATATCTCAAGTCATCTCAAGACAAGATACGAAGTTTCGCTCTTCCCTTACACCTGGATTGAAACTGGCACTGACTCTGAGGCATTTGGCTACAGGGGACAATTACTCGTCACTCTCCTATGCGTTGTAACCTGTCAGCCTCTTTGAGTAGATAATTGGATTGTGCTGGAGGATGTCAATTATGAGCTTTTTTCTGTTTCAGTAAAATTTGTTATGACCCTAGGGGTTGTTCTCTTCCTAGCACATGCACCTCCTTCTGCTTCTTCTTCCTCATTTGTAAAGGGCGGATCAACTGGAGCAGTGGGTTCTTCTTGATCGTGCGGTGGTAGGCATGGACTTTCAGGTTGCTCCTCAACTTGAGCGTCTTTTTCAGCGCAGGGAGCCTTTGTTCGGCGCTTTCTTGGTTGCATTATACTGATCGAGTGTTCAGACTGAAATTAAAGTTTTCTGAATAGCACGGCTTTTATATACTCATCTTCAGACCGCGCGAATCGTGTCAGACCGTACAACATATCAACTGGCCGTAACGCATCTGCCTGCAAAACGCAACACACCGTAAAGGGTCGGAATAAACACGTAGCAAAACGGCAATCAATTATCCTAGCTTGCCGTGGTAATCTTGACAAAACGTAACAAAACGTAACAAAACTTGATAGAAACTTAACATGTCGGGGAATGAATAGGATTCCCGTCAGAGTACGGACCCTTTTCGGATTCTTTTACGGCCTGCTACACCCCAGGAAACCCGATACCTTGTGAGTAGCGTAATACCTTCGGAGCAGCATTGTGTATTTCTGCATGAGCTTACATAGGGTAAGTAAATTCGAAAAATTTAAAAATTTCAAAGTCCAATTTGAAACAACTGTGTTTTTACATTGATAACAAAGGTATTGGCCTACACGTAGAAAAAATCCTGACACATTTTCTTAAAAAAATGAGCGAAATGTGGCTCCCTGAAGTAGAAGATCGGGGAAAATGGGCCATTTTTATGCATTTAGGGGAGAAAAACTGCTTTAATTTTCAAGCCACTACAATAATTAAAGGATTTATACAAACTTACACATGTCTGCCAAAACCTCTCAGCAGGGTTTCTCCAGAAAACTATTTCTTGTGGAGAAATTTGCGTTTTTAATGACCATGTTGGGAAAACAAGGATACCAAATGGAGAAGACTAGGAAACCTTATGTGAGCAGCGACTTAATAAAAAAAATTCGTGACAAAAAACCTTATTTCCAGCCATTTTGTTGCAATTTCTTTGCTTTGTAGAGGCCTATAGTAAGCGTATGTGGGCACATATGCATACGAATGTACTTTTAATGCCTTATATATTATCAATAGTGCCTTTTCAACATGCTCCAGTTTTATTTCTTTTTACCAACACTATTTTGGAAAATATAAAGAAAGACTTGACTGCTTAGTCACATAAATTAATTGGTTAGGTACATAGAATAATGTTTAAATAAGTGTATGTGGGGGTTGTATGTATAATTTTTAAATGTGGCGTGTCCTGAGCCTTTTGGTACTAATACGTCAAGCGTCATAATGAGAAAAAAACTCATTTGAAATGACGTCGCTAAACTTGCGCTTAATTTTGTTTAGATTACCTAATGTTTTCTTTGATTTTACTGTTTAGCGTATTTAAGTAATATAAAAATCGGCACAGACTGGTCATGGAAGGATTTGTCTTTCAAACAAATAGTTGATTTTGACGTTTCAATTTCAATGAGCTGACTTGTTTCTCCCCTTTTAACGAATTTGGCCATGGCTTGTTTATAGACACAAACAAGACTTCAACACATGTCGATACCGATTTTAGCCTGATGATATTAATATTTTTTGGATTTAACTTGTCCGTGAGCAAGGTAAGTGTTATTCTTTTAATCAACTTTACTTTTTATGGTTAAATGTGCAAAATAATTACAAAAAAACAACAACATATTTTCAAACGAAAACGAAAGTAAAATTGGCTAACATGACCTTTCGAAGTTCCTGTGATATTTTGTTTACAAATTACAGTTTAATTTAATAAATGAAGTAAGTTACTTTTTTCTTATGGTTGAATGAGAAATTTAATCTGGTATAAATGCATTTTTTTTTAGATATTGCATTCCGAAATTTGTCTATAATAAAATTACATTTTGTTTTGGAGAAATTACAGGCAAGTTACCATTACCGGATCAGTAGCGTAATGAAGTTGTTCTGGTGAAAAGCTATAAATATTTTGAGATTTCTTTTACACCAGTTTGATTAAATATAACCTTTTCTTACTGATTCAGCACAAAGTCTTATTTTTAAACGCAGGCAAAATGTATTTGTGATACCTTTTTTTCGCCGCAGAATTCATGCATTAACGGATCAGTTGTAGCCATAACGGATCACGTGGTCGAAACCACTCCGGGGGCATCTAACACGCTATTTGAACTGTCGAAACATGCACTGTGTTGTTTACAATGACCAAATTACATTGCCAGTTATAAATTATAATTCCCTTTTTTTGTTATTAATTGTTTTCTATATGTGATCTCGTATCTACACTTTACGCATGGTGTTCGTATGTGAATTACCCGTTGAAAATCCTAAATAGATCGGAAAGATATGGGCATCTTATAAAGCATGTAAATTGTTTAAATCATATCTAATCATCGATATTGAACATGGAACATAAATAAAACATTTAGATTGAGATCATTTACTGTGAGAATCAACAAGATTTGCATATATTTTAATATAATATATCATCAATATGCATATTATCACGCTTGATCCGTTATTGCCCTACTTTTTCATTTCATTTAAGGTGTTGCAAAATCTTAAACACGAATCAAAACAATCCTTACTCATTGATTTTACTTTTTAAGAGCCTCAAAAAACTTGTCATTACTTTATTACCAAACAATTTAGGACTTTTTTCAACCTGCCATAGATAGGAGTTGGGTGGTGTAGAGAGATGGCTGTTGTTTTCAGATGGTTTGCGTATGAAGTTTGTAGGTTGTATGTTCATTCGTTCAAATGTCATTTCATGAAAATAAATCGGGACGGACAGACGGACAAAAAATCAGGACAGACGTGACGTACTGGGACAGGGACGGACAGGACAAACTGATTCCTATATAGCCCCCAAACAGAGTTTGTGGGGGTATAATAATGTGTGTGTGTGGGGGGGGGGGCAACAATAGCATTGTGATACATTGTAATTTTAGCACAAACTGGCAAACGAGTTAGTAATGAAGATAAAACTATCAGCTTTACATATATATTGAAAGTGGACATAGTATAACCACATTATATATTAGACAAACGATTCAAGTTTCTGAAATGATGTTCGATGAAATGCAAAGAATATCATAGAATGTATTATGAAGCATTACAAGTACATTCGTATGCATATGTGCCCACATACACTTACCATATGCCTCTACAAAGCAAAGAAATTGCAACAAAATGGCTGGAAATAAGGTTTTTTTGTCACGAAAAAGAATTATAAAGTCGCTGCTCACATAAGGTTTCCTAGTCTTCTCCATTTGGTATCCATGTTTTCCCAACATGGTCATTAAAAACGCAAATTTCTCCACAAGAAATAGTTTTCTGGAGAAACCCTGCTGCGTGGTTATGGCAGATATATGTAAGTTTGTATAAATCCTTTAATTATTGTAGTGGCTTGCAAATTAAAGCAGTTTTTCTCCTCTAAATGCATGAAAATGGCCTATTTTTCCCGATCTTCAACTTCAGGGAGCCACATTTCGCTCATTTTTAAAGAAAATTCGTCAGGATTTTTTCTACATGTAGGCCAATATCTTTGTTATCAATGTTAATAAACAGTTGTTTCAAATTGGACTTTGACATTTTTAAATTTTTCGAATTTACTTACCCTATGTAAGCTCATGCAGAAATACACAATGCTGCTCCAATGGTATTACGCTACTCGCAAGGTATCGGGTTTCCTGGGGTGTGCTACGTACTGACAAGTTTTATTGCGTTTAAAATGTTATATAACGTTTCTCATTTTCGCCGTGGCTGCCGTGGCACATTTTTTGACAGTTAACAATTTTGGCACGGCAACCACGGTTGTGTCACGTTTGGCTATCCCGTTCCCCTACGTTTCCTCGCGTTTATCCCGTTTCCTCCACGGTGGCCCGAAACGTGATTGCCGTGGTCGCCGGGAACATAGTGTAAACGCAGCATAAAAGACCGAGAGAGTCCGATTGAGTTAGCGCAATTTTTCCATTCGGCATACCTCGCTGATTATCATTGAAATCTTGGCAACAACAACAACAAATGCCAAAGAATATGTTTATTAAAATATGTAACAAAATGACAAATAAATATTCTTATCACAAGTGTTGATTTCTATGATACATCATAATAACAAATATAACCAGATTGCCATATATGTCATATGTTCTGAGAAAACTGGGAATAATGCTTATGCGTGAAGTGTCGTCCCGGATGAGCCTGTGCAGTTTGCACATGCTGACTGCACAGGCTATTTTTTACTGAATAAAACATGATGGTTAGGCTTAATTTTGTGTAAAGTGTCGTCCCGGATTAGCCTGTGCAGTCCGCACAGGCTGACTGCACAGGCTATTTTTTTGTTTTCATTAAACATGAGGGTTCGGCATAATTGTGCGTAAAATGTCGTCCCGGATTAGCCTGTGCAGTCCGCACAGGCTGACTGCACAGGCTATTTTTTTTACTTAAACATGAGGGTTAGACATAATTGTGCGTAAAATGTCGTCCCGGATTAGCCTTTGCAGTACACACAGGCTGAATGCACAGGCTATTTTTTTTTCTCTCAAACATGAGGGTTAGGCATAATTGTGCGTAAAATGTCGACCCTGATTATCCTGTGCAGTGCGCACAGGCTGACTGCACAGGCTATTTTTTCTTATTTTTTGGGTTTTTTTTTGTTTTACTAAAACATGAGGGTAAGGCATAATTGTGCGTCAAATGTCGTCCCGGATTAGCCTGTGCAGTCCGCACAGGCTAAATTTTTTTTTTTTTTTATTAAAACCTATTTTTGACGATGCTGTGGCAGCCCCAATTTGTTTTTGTACCCAATTTTGTTTTCGTACCCAATTTTTTTTCGTACCATAATTATTTCGTACCCGAATTGTTTTTGGCATAATTTTTTCGTACCCAAAATTTTCGTACACAATTTTTTCGTACCCAAAATTTTCGTACCCACATACACAATTGTGGTGATGTAGATAAACTTAAATTGATGCTTTTATATCCATCCTCTTCAAAAGCATCGTCACTACAGTTCTGTCAGTACTTTGATTTAGATTGCAATCCATGTGTTTTCGATAATGGTTGACATTTTTTGTTGTTGTAGCTGCTGCTGTTGTATCGATTGATTAACTGACCTGCGACACACGAATCACATGACGAGTTCCACTGATCTATTTATACTGTTAAATAATTGTATGATCATCTTAGCACGGATTGTATAATTATACTACTACACTCTTTAAAACAGCATCTCGCCAAAATCGCGAAATTTGGTAAAAAATATAGATGATGGTTATAGTTATGCCCACTTATACACGAATTTTATTTATTTTTAATTTAATTTTTGTTCCATATTAAACATTTGAAATAACATTTAAAACACGCGTTTTCTGAGTACATAATTACTTTATTTGCACGAATTTTGCATTGAATAATAACTAGAAGTTAATGTTAAAAAAAAACTAAAATAGTCATTTTTTTTAAACGGGGGAAGGTTATCCTCAAAAAAATTAATTGGTATTGTGTATATGAAAATTTAGAATGTGGAAACGGGTTCCATTATGTAGGCGTATTTTTTCATCAGTTTTATCAATGTATAAAATTTCAGAAAATATGGCTGTAAAAGCAAAACGTGTAATTGTATCGCTGGTATCTTCTCTGTACGAATATATGCAAATAAATTACAACTGTTTTTGCAAGCGTATTGATGCCAGGTTTATGCTTATCTTTTTATATGTCTCAGAGCTTTGGGACTAAAATAAGTTGATGTTGTCGAACGTTTGCATATATATGCTTGCAAACGATTCATGTCAGCACCATTTCATAAATGTAATATGGCTGTACTTAGCTATCGCAAATATTGATTTAGTGACCCTGTATCCCATCAAATGAGGTCGATATGAAACCGTGTAAATAAAAGGTATTGTTCGTTGTCTAATGTTTGCGACAATTGGTATTCTTCATTTCGTATGTTATCTGTTAAATGGATATATTAATTTAAAATGGCGATATACTTCATATATATAAAACACGGATACAGGATTATAAAAATGTAAAACCTCGTGGAGTTGCAATAAAAAATGGATAGTTGGCAACATGTTGAGCTTTATGTTTCCGTCTTTCCGCAGTTGAATTACGAAATCATTATAATCGCCATTTACCTGATGAGCATAATGCAGGACATTCAAAGCATCCGTTGTTGTAACTTGGACATCTGCAGAAAGGGTTGTAGTTGTTACAGAAACGTCTAACGGGATTGGTATCTGACAATAAAATGTACAAACAGTTACCTCATGCTTTCGAATATAAGCGTGGTCGTGTCGTATAATCTGACTCTTTGTTAACAATATTACGGGTGTTAGAAAATGTGACGACACGGATCTGCCGTACAATGGTGTATAAATCACAAGACACTGATAATCATGTAACAGACTCAATACGAACATGTATTATTTGTGTAAAACAAAATTCTTATATTCATTCTACCACGTGCCCTTGCACCATTGTTGTGTACACATTCAGTGATAAATGTGGCTGGATACACATCTTACGTGCCGAAAGGCGGGTCGAATTTGAGTACGCTATCTGATTTCGAGTTAAAAGTTGTAGGACTATAGTTATTTACAAATTGCCTCGACACATTTACTCTATGCGATAATAAAACAGTTATCTCGTCCACTTTGGTAGGGCAGCTACGTTTGCCCCTATATCTATTGTTACTTCAGTAATTTACATTATTCAAGTTTGATCTGAATGTGTATTGCACGGTCAAGTATTTTTCAGAGATTACTGAGCAATTTAGGTTAATCGTGTTTAACCTGAAGTACCTTAAATATACATAATGTTTGCAGATCTTCACTAGATCTTGTTACAACATCATGTTGATTGTGTCAAACGTTGTCATTAACAGTTATTTCGGAATAGACTCGGAAATGAGCGTAAATCTCGGAAATTCCAGTGTGGAATATATATTGCACGCATGAGCGTCAAATGCAGTTCGAGGGTCACGTTCTACGAACGGTAAAATATGATCATATGATACAGATGGGCATAGCATAACGTTCTGTATATGATTCAAATATGTCATTATTTTTCCGTAATGTGCATTTGAATATAAGTAAACTGACAAATGGTATTGCACGGATAAAGACGATACCATAAAAAGGAGTTAAAAAAAGGTGGAAATGCACACCATTCAATAATATATTCATTCACATCATTGAGAAATTCAAAGTCAATACATTTAAGAATTAACATTTGAAACTTAACACTTACATTTCGTTTTTTTATCCATTAATCTTAATTTCACTAACCAAAATTATATTTCCGCATGCTTATAACTATGATGATTGAAAAGAAAAACTATTCTATAAATGGAAAAACTGGTCTTTACATCTGCTTTTTTTACTTTAGAATAAAGAAAGTATATATTCAAGACAAACACACAATCAAGAGTATTTTGAATATGTCGATGCTTTTTTTTAAATAAACAATTTGGATAAAATGATATTATGCAACCAATTCAAAATAGTTTCCCCTAAAATCCAGAAATTCCAGCCAAAACTAGTTTATTTTGTCACTTGTTTACAAAATAGCATCACTCATTATATTTCTAAAATTGCGTTGCGAGGAGTTTTGAGACAACCGGTCCAACTGTTCGTCAAAAATGACTTTCCAACGTGTGTACTCGTCCAAATATATGGCCTAAATTTACAGTGGAATATCGAATAAACATGTTAAACCATATTATTATGTTTTAGCAGTGCTATACAAATAAACGAAGATGACGTTAAATTGTCAATAAAACAACTGAGCTTCATTATCTATAATTAGTTGTGGCGGAAATTCCGAAAAGTGGTTTTCTGTCCCAACCCGTGTTTTCACACGGGTTGAACATGTATATGTTTAACTCGTAGTGTGGATGCTTGTTGGAAGAGGTACACAACTTACAGCTGAATTGGTCACGCACTAACATATGTAACACCTGCTAAGTTAATTTCAATCGCGGTACATTATATTAACTTACATTATTTATCTTCTTAAGGTTAATTGTACACGATCGTTATTTCACAAAGTAAAAAGTATACTTTCAAACATACTTCTAAAAAGTCAATATTTAGTTAAAAGGTTTGAAACTGTTTATATTCATGTTTTGTTTGTTTTAATGAATATGTTTAAACTGCAAGGCGAACCATATTGGACGAGCGATTAGCGAGTTTAATTCGCATATTCCAGTTTTAGAATAAAATATATTTAAGTATCGTTCAAAGCGCTCTTAAATTGTAATTTTTATATAACTATTATATTTGAATAGTCTTAATATTCCTGTTCTATATACAGTTTTGGAGAATTCACGCAAGAGAGCGCTTTTTCAAGATATACCAATTGTGATGTTTTGCGTGTTAAGCTGTTAACTAATCGCTGAAAAGTATTGAGACATGTGTTTTCAGCAGGATTAAAATGAAGGACGTATCATTTAATCGCTCTTTTGCAAATATGGAATAGTTTCAAAATCAAGTATATTCTTACAATACTTTGTTTTTATAAATAATACTTGTCTACTAGTTTAAACCTAGTTGGCCTTTTGGCTCGATTGCAACGAAATCTTTAGGCTCCGTTCAGTCAGTTTACTGGGTAGAACCAGTACTTGGGTGTATTTTGGAACAATTGTCAAAAACTGGACGGTGGCGTTATAGGATTGATGAAGTTTATTGGATATAAATGCTTAATTTAGACACGTGCATAACTATTGAAACCTTTTAAAAGAATAACTGGCTTGCAGCGTTAGCAACGTTTGTAAATGCTAACGCACAAATATTGACTTGATATTGTTTAAGAAACAAGGCATGTGTAACGTTCTTGTTTTTATATAAGGTAACACAGGAATTGAAAGGTTACGTCGTGTGTGAGTTATATTAATTTTTTATTCGATGTTGACAACCATGTATTGACATGTCTAACAGTATGACATTTTAGGAATAACACTTTTATAAATGTAGTATAAAGTACTGAAACTCACCTATAACGTAAACGCAGCAAATCAACACCAAAAATATAACGGCTGTTTCCTTCATTCTATCATATATGTCCACTGAAGATATCAAATATTTAGTTTCAGAACATGTAAACTTCTTCAAACGTGTGTATATTCAATTTCAAAGTCAACTTGTCTGCTATTAAGTGATAAAACAAAGATGAATTAAGTATGTACTTCTAAGTTTAATAACTGTTTAAGATTCGATAACGCTCTGTTGTTTAATGTTGGATAACAATTGAATTGTTTTTAAATATGAAACAAAAATGTGTTAAATTGTCTGTAAGTTTGTTCTTAAATTGTAAGGTCACTGATTGTAGAGTCTATAAATATATCTGCTAGGGATGACCTCGTGCCCTTTTATCGAAATTTATCGCAATTTGTTTTAAAGTTACTAGTTCATACTAATTGGCGACAGTAATACGTCCTCGTTTGAAGTGAGATTCGTTGCATTTTTGGGAACAATCCATTAGTTTTTGTATACCATTATAAGAAAGAGTTTCAGCAGAAAAAAATATCTTTAAGATGCGCTAGTCTTTTAAACAATTGTCCACAGATGATTTTTTTGTTTTTTGAAACCTGCCATCAAAAATATTTACTAATACAACTTATATCTTTTTTCCATAATCTTACATAGTTCGTATAGGAAGGAAACAGTTTTGTTTCAAATGTTCGTCTTCACCGGGATTTACAGCCGGGACCTGAACAAGCAGATTATACTGTGAAACCACGGGATCATTCGGCATTATAAAATATACATCAATTATTTAAACGCTATGACAGTATCACTCATCTTTGTCCGATTGTCGATAAAAAGCGTTACAAATGTTTTATAATTTTAGATTTGTTTATAGGTTTACTTCGCTTAGTTCGGCTTTTGTCATTTTCTCAATGATAAACAATGATCTTCATTTGTCAACATAAAATAAACGTACATTGATCAAGAAAAACACAATAATTTCTCTTAAACCGTGTAATTAACGCATTGCAAAGTTGAACGGTCTACATAAAATACTTTCAGAGAAAATGCTTTTTATTTCCAAGAGACTAATGGGCTTTACCGGTATACTACGTGCTTTTTTTAATGATTACGCTGCCTCTCTCTACGTTATATCTTTCCTGTAGTGTTACCTAATGTGGTAGTACTTACGAACAAGAATACGTATACTAAAATAAGTTAAAATTGTAATCATATGGAGAAGAAAACATAACGTGATGTTCGTTATCACAGCGTAATGTAAAGATTTATAATCTCCTAAAAATGTAAAACTTACATTGCTGATGTGATGTATATAAAGCACAAATCAACAACATGTTTCATTATTTGCTTCCTCTACAATTGGTCTCAAACATAATTATACTTATATAACAAATTATTAAAATACATGGATTGATCACGTGAATGACAGGAGCGTGCTGGTCACGTGAATGACAGGAGCGTGCTGGTCACGTGAATGACAGGAGCGTGCTGGTCACTTGAATGACAGGAGCGTGCTGGTTATTTATAACTTTAAAGGAGCCTTTTCACAGATTTTGGCATGTATTGTTAAGTTTGTCATTAAATGCTTTAAATGTAAACATAAGAACGTTATAGCTCCAGTAAAAAAATAGAATCAAATTAAAGAAAACCATATTCTCAACTGGGCTCGAACCACCGATCCTTGGAGTAAATGTCAAGCACTTCAACCACCTGGTCATCCGTGTTCATACAGTGAGTGGTGTATTTTATACATTATATAAGCAATCCTCGTTATGTCACAAAATATAACGATAACATTAGAACTCTTCAAATTATGTAATCGTCCCGCTTTTGTAACGCTTTATTATTTTCAGGTTTTTTAATCGTCAAAATGCATATACTGGATATTTTAGAGCATGATAAATGTTCACAATTACTGTTTCCTCGCAAATATCATAACAAACGCGTAAATTTTCAAATCTGAAATAATTTGTTTTTAATTTAGTCAAATTACCAAAACGTGAAAAGGTCCCTTTAATAGCCAACGATCTACGTAACCTATTTAATGGTATTCCTAACAATGTATTGTGCCATACCCTTACAGCTTTGGTGGCCTTGAACTTACTTGTTTATTGTTTGTTATTTTAGCGGAAAACATAAGTGTTGTCTACCACAGCTGTTGCCCATGACATTCCAAGGTATATATCGTAGACATGTTATGAAGAAATATAATACATATATGTAATATCGCGTCAAAGAACTGACGCATGTGGCACAATTATGGTGTTCGTTTCTAACAAATCATAACAATACAAGTATTGATCACGTGAATGACACGAGTGAGCTGGGTATTTGTTACTGTAAAGGGACATTTTCACAGATTGCGGCATGTATTGAAGTTTGTCATTAAATGCTTAAATTTGATACATGTAAACCTTGAAATTAAATCGCTCCAGTAAACAAACAAGAATACAATTAAAGAAAAAAAGTAATCCTCAACTGGGCTCGAACCACTGACTCTTGGAGTTAAAAATACATTATATTATAAGCAATGTCGTAATGTCACAAAAGGTAAGGAGAACATCAGAACTCTCCAAATTATTTAATCGTTTCGCGTTTGTAACGCTTTATAATTTTCCTGTTTTTATATCGTCCAAAGATTCATATAATGGAAATGGTGTAGCATGTTAACTGTTCAGCACTACGGTGTCGCAAATATCATTACTACAGCGAAAATGTGCAAATCTGACACAATTGTTTTGCAATTTAGTCAATTCATCACAACGTGAATAGGCCCCTCTAATAGCCAACGATCTACGTAACCTATTAAATGGTATTCCTAACAATGTCGTGTGCCATACCCTACAGCTTTGGTGGCCTTGAACATACTTGTTTATTGTGTGTTATTTAGCGGAAAACACCGGGTGTTGTCTACCACAGCTGTTACCCATGACATTCCAAGGTATATATTGTAGACATGTTTTGAAGAAATATAATATATATATGTAATGTCACGTCAAAGAACTGACGCACGTGGAATTATATTGTTTAGTCTCAGACAAATAAAGGTCAATTTGATGATAAAGACTTATTTCTACACTTCGTGCTGAGGTGAGCTGACAAAACATATACTGCGGAATCAGCACATAAAGCCGCATTAAATCAGATCTTTATTGTGATATCGAGTTGAAACACCTTGCCATTTTATATAGTAGTACAGGCTTCAAGGTGTAATAAACGCATCTCAAAGTAAAACCGCTGGTATAAAATTACTTAACTAAATGCTTTTAATTTCCCAAGAGACTAATGGTTTTAATACTACGTGTATTTTATTAATTACGCTAAGTCTCTGCTTTAAACTTTTCCAGCATTGTTACCTAATGTGGACGTACTTACGGAAACGAATACGTAAACTAAAATAAAAGAACAAAATAAATTATAGGGAGAGGAAAACATTACGTGATGTTCGTTGATATTATCACAACGTAATGTAACGATATACCGGTATAATCAAATATGCCTTAAACATACATGTACACATTATATTGCTGATGTGATATTTACAAAATCCAAATCAATTACATGTTTCATTATTTGCGTCCTCTACAATTGGTCCCATACATAATAAGTCTGTCAGACTGTACATTAAATAAATATGAATATATTGGTCTAAACTTCGAAAATGCTTACCTTGAACCGTGAAAACTGTTTACCGAAATAAACCGTCATATGCCACAGACGTCTAATGTTACTCTACAAAATAAAAAGAAATGCCTCAACTTTTATTTTTAAAGATATTCATGTTTAACACAACCATTGATTTAGCATACAATTTAATTTAGAATTTCGAGACTGTTAGAGTCTGTATGATAAAATCTAGCGAGAATTGAACGGCATGCTTCGAATCACAAGCAAAAAGGCTTTGAATCGTCTGATAACACTTCAGACACAATACAAGAATTTTCCACAGAAACAACTTCAACAGAAAAATGGAAACGAAGGGAAACATTGTTAGAATAATTATCCACT
Organism: Dreissena rostriformis; assembly: GCA_007657795.1. Classification (NCBI taxonomy): domain Eukaryota; kingdom Metazoa; phylum Mollusca; class Bivalvia; order Myida; family Dreissenidae; genus Dreissena; species Dreissena rostriformis. Next base: position 36,269 of record VMBQ01008710.1, read on the forward strand.
TTAAAATAACATGTTTATTTTTTCTGTAAGACGTCTGCAAAAGGTGCAACAATATAAAATATTGATACTATTTCATAAAAAATATATTTAATTTTTTTTTAATCGAACGGCACATAAACCACCAACACTAAACACTGCAG
>VMBQ01008711.1:6479-35564 GCA_007657795.1 Dreissena rostriformis
GGTTAGAAACAAATTGATTAATTGGTATTTAACTGTTCCGGCAATGTTCTCTATATTCCTAAACTGATCTATTTCTTTATTAAATTTTCTAAATAAGTGTAATTTTTGGATTGAACTGTAAACAGAAAACACATATATTTATTCTGCTTTCACTTATAACGGATAAATACTATTAGCAAGACAATACACATTTTGAATACAAATCTGCGATAGAGGCGCAAATGCATTCTCTTCAAGGTGGATGTCCCCATTTTGGATAAAGAGCGTTTACTGGTATGCTAATGACACCACATGCCGGCACATGTGTAGATAAGATTATCATGATAAGATGCGCCATTCATCTTTATCACTTGACTGAAATATCGGTTGCCGCAATGACACGAATCTTTGTTGCAGCACGGCAAATATCCCTTATAATCCTACCTGTACCGTGTTAAAAACACGCACAGTTTCGTTTTCGAATCCTGGGTGTTAATGCAAAAAATCTTTGTTGGGTTCACAAATGACGTGTCTTTTTGGCTATTAAACACTATGCTGTATGCAGGATAATTATATAAATTGTTTTATGCATGAAACCGACGAAATTAAATCCTCATCTAAAAATAGTTGTTTACGCCCCGCCTACTCGTTTATGTCACTGATTAACTCCGCCTTTTCATCCCAATTCACCGCTGACATCGACTGTCATGCGTAGAGATTAATTAACCCTTGAAGGGGTTAATTCACCGCTTGCGCTAAATTGCGGTGAATTCACCTCTTGTAGGGATGAATTCACCCCTTGCGATGAATTCATCTCTTAGAGGGATTAATTAATCGCAATTCATCTCTAACAACCGCTGGAAAAGGTTAAATACAGATGAATTCGGATGAAACGGGGTTAAAACGGATTAATCTCTAAAAATCGGCTTGATGAGGGTTATTTTTGAGGGATTCTTAAGAGATTAACCCCGGAACAAAACCCCTAACCCCACTGTACTATGAGTTATATTTGCGGTTTCAAAAACATGGGAAAATCCGTTTTCGTTTAGCAATTGTTTTACATTTGCAACCCAATTTTTGCATCCTTTAATACAATTATTCAATTCTTGGATATACAAAGTTTGTATAATAATATTTTCACTGTTAACAATTTTTAACAAATATTTAATAATTAGTACATATCTAATTACATATAACGGATATCTGCCTGACTCACCGTATACTACAGCATTACGTGTGTTTATATTTTCATTCAACAATCTTATGCAAAATGTTAAATGAATTCGTTCGATCTCGTTTGATTTATTAAAACCCCATATTTCAGAGGCATAGCAACAAAAGAATCAAACAACTGACAAAATAATTTTGGCTTAAGATCATACTGCTTACATTTATAAAGTAAAATATTCAAAGCCTTAAGGGCTTTTCCAACCAAATGGTCTTGATTTAAAATGAAACTACCAGTGTAGTAAATAACAGTGCCGAGATAATTAAAATTATCGACGATTTCTAAATTGTGTCCATTATATGTCCATTTTCATCTTCTCGATTTTAACCCCGTTTGCGAAAAACCATAATTTTTGTTTTTGAAGTATTAACATTGAGCCCCCAAAAATCACATTACTGGTAAAGGTTATCTAAATGGTTCTGTAATTCTTCTGGTGATTTGCCGAAAATGGCCATGTCATCTGCAAATAACTAGAACATTAACATTAAGGTTATGTCGTTTATACTTAAGCCAGATAATGTGCTATCTTGTAAAACAAGTTCCAAATCTTCTACAAACAGTGACAAAAGAATCAGGAACATCATCTCTCCTTGTCGTAGACCGACAGCATAACTAAAGTAGTCAGAATATGATGTACACGACTTAACACAGATGATGGTGTCAGAATAGGTTTGAGTATCGCGTGGTTATAACGCTAGAGTTGTGCTTGGAACATTCGCTTCGCGATTAGGTCTACTTGGTTCAACCCCTTAAAAGAAATGACTCCATGGTAAATTCAGTTGTTTAAGACATGACTTAAGCGTGCTTATGGCTATCTGAATTAATCAAGGTATTCTCAGATATCTTAATAAACTTGATTGTTTATGTTATGGATATGCGAGGAACGTTTAGAAGTATGAGTATGTCTACTTTCAACAACGTGTTAAATAGGAAACTTTGCTGTGAGTGCTTTATCTATGATATGAGTTTTAAAAAGCGCACAATCGAACATGTGCTTACAAAGATGCAATAAGTTTGTATTTTTTCTTAAGATTGTATTTTGCAACACAAACTATGTAACTCATGTGATATACATGTATGTTACTATATTGGTCAATGTTTTTCTGCTTTTATTTATTTTCACTTTGATATACTGACTTCAGTACTAATTAACACTGTAAGTCGGCGTTTTTTCATGACTTGAAGATACCAACATAACACGATATATTTAAGCTGTTTTGAAATCAGTAAATACTTTTTCGTTAATTTAAACAATTTCAAAACCTCTTGGATAACATTTGCTTGCAATAACTAACCTAACAATGGCTGAAATGGTTTGTATCTACTTTAAATGCACAATATTTCCTCAATGTATGATTGCATGCTTACACAATGAAAACGGGTCATTAAATATCTGAAATGTCGTTCACGCATATGACTTGTATGTTAAATCTTTTAAACAGTTTGAGGCATTTTGTGTATATTGACATTTGTCACGGGGTTAACGAATTGAGAATCGTTTTTATAACCAAATTAAAAGTTTTGCTGAAACAAGTGAGACACTCAAAATACACCTTTTAACAATAAAATAATAAATAAAACACATCGTAGTTTATAATGTATTCAATAGTGTATGTTATCTTTTCAATGTTGATGCTCATATAATTAACCGAGTGTAGTTTAATCCCAGGAATACACGATGGTCACGATGTTGTTGCTGACAATCAGTTTACCAGCTTAAAAAAGATTTATTGTCCATTAAAATGTATTTTTTTCCCGCCTTTTTACGATCTGTGCAAAAAGTGTTTAATGTCTCATTTAAAAATTCCTTGAAGCTCAGATCGTTCATCCCCTGTAAGTGTTAGATCACTTTGTCCTGACAGATTTGATGATCGCTTTGCTACCAAGCAAGAGTAGTGCTTGAAACATTCGCTTCTCACCTAGGCGGACTTGGTTCAACCCAACTCGATGCATGTTGGTTGAGTTGTATCTCACATACTGGACAGGTTTGATTGCCTGAGGTTGCTTCCCTCGTGATCTCGCCAATCAAATAATACGCTTCGGAATATATTTTCGTACACACAATTAAAAATCTCCATTTATAAATACGAATTCACTCATATATGTATCAATGATAACATAATATTGTTTTTTATTTGTGAAATTGTATGTCGTGTGTTATTACTGATGACATCCTTATGTAAATATTTAATGTAGAAAATTGAACATTGAGATGTTTTAATGCAATGAATAATATTTCTGCATAAACAAATTCATCAATCTTCAAAATATATTGAACATACTCTATTTTTGATCGTTAAAGTATACATTTTAGCCCATTGAAACATACATATTCGCAGTGTTGTTTTATTATTTTCATAAATTTATCATACACTGAGACAAATTAGTATTGTGTTTTTATAAACAGTATTCAACTTTACTTTAAAAACATAAAAGTTGCAAGGGTGTCACAAAATATTATTGTTTTAATGTCAGTCGTATATATGTAGACTAAAACAAGTTATACAATTTGTATTATAAACATATTTGAGTACTGACTTTGAATCTCAAAAAAAATAACAGTGTGTTATTTTACTTAAGTGTTATAATTTAAAAAATAAAAACGAAACAGTTGTGATAACCACTTCTTAATTATTGAGTGCTAAAACACTTTTGCCACATACGTTTATGTTTCTTGCACTCCCTGTGTAACGTCAGATGGTTCATGACATGATCGCGATTTATACACATTGTGGCATTTGGTGTTTGGTATCCGAGATGAAGAATATGTGTGCTGCATACCTTTACCTGAAGGTCTAGGGTTCGTAGTGCTACGAAGCCTGTAACAATATATGTTAAACACCGCTGACATATTCAAGTTCAAATAAAAGACGTGTAATTGACCTTTTAAGGTTTCACAACTTTCACAATTTTCTGGTGATAATTTATTTGGTTTCTCCAAATGTGTTTCTCTCGATGATGCCATCAATACTCGATGAGCTCTTTCAATAAACGTTTGAGACATGTTGTTGAGAAATAAACTCAAATTGGATGTTTCACTTTTTCCTCGAATACAAATACTCGTGTTATCTGCATGTTCAGTTGGATGTGATTAGTTATAAGTTTTAAATGTATGGCGCATGAGTGTTCAAAACATAAAAGGGAGAAGTTTAATAAAATTGGAAACAATAAAGGTGTTTATTTTACTAATCTTAAAACACTTAAAATCAAATATTCCAACGTTCGTATGTATTTATTATAAACGTATGAAAACAACGAGATATGAGGATGTTTTATATGTTAATTTAAGATAATAAAATCCATTAGTAGAGAAACCCATATTAACAATCTAAATGTCATTATTTCAGAAAATGCATAACCTTGTTAATATCATAAAAATAACGACCTAGCATAAACGTGGTAATGTTGCATGTATACATATAATATTTCTAATTAGTTGGGGCCTTATCTTCCTTTCCATTTCGGTATATATTTTGCGCGTGTTTACAAGAGAGCATAATGAAAAACTTAAGTACAGGGCGGTCAGGACAGCGACTATAATAAGGGTCCCGGTATAACAGAGATTGTTTTCAATTTGTAAGAGACATGCAATTACAGGAAACTAATTGCTTATACGAATCGTCTCATTTGAAGCAAGAGGCCTTTTATTCTGGTCTTTATATATATATATATATAAACAATACTTATTTTTCCATATATGAGCACATATTTCAATAAACCAACAAATAAATATATGGAGAATATTTGTTTTACTTGTGATACCGTGAATAATAGTTCACTTGTCCTGGCTCAACAAATCCGGTTTTTGTCTGCAAATGTATACACTTTTGACTTATCTTCTTCTATCTTCTTACACATTATTATGGTGATGTACTGATATTTTTCAATGCAATCACGGGCTAATATGTTATGCTGTTATGCTGAATGAGTGCATGTAAATGTGGTAATAAGAGTTACAGCTGATTGCGTTTTGTATTCATTGGATAAATAACCTGAACTACAAAGCATATTATATCACCGTTTACGGTCCCTAAAGACTGTCTGATATTTATTAAAAGTGCCGTTAGTTCCCAATACTTGAATGATCTAGTTTATAATTTGTAAATATTAAAATTACATTGTATTCATGGTATTGTTAAAAAAAAATGTTTATCTGTTCTGATTTACATTTATATTTACCACACCATGATCACAATCAATTTCTTTAAACATCACATACACTCATGCCTTCATTTTATATGTATAAATAATTGCTATTAACTAACCATTGCAATTCGATTTTCGGCTACGAACTTTCGAAGGTATTTAATTATATTTATAATCACTGTTTAAGTGAAATCGATGAATAAAGCCAGCACGTTAAATGTCAACCTCGTCTGCATAAAGCCATCAATACACAGCACGTGCACACTAGCAAACCTGCAGCTTTGCGGTTTGAAAGCAATACCAACACGCAGTTGAACAATCTTTTGAAAACCTTTTACATTGATTGCACTCTTACGATGGTCCCATTTTAAATTAGGTGATAACATGTATAACAAAACGCCCTTTGTCCATTAGCCCTTCTGCAAACTGATTCCTTCTTCACTAATGCGCATAAAACAGCCCCAATTATATGGAACATACTTATTTTGTTCCCGCGTGTATTATGCTAAAACATTTATATCATTATTATTCCGAAGATAATTATGTTTCCCATATTTATGATAATAAAACATTATATTTTTGTATGGATATTTTTTTGGTCCTCTGATCAATTGAAATGTTTGATTACATTATATTTTGTTTCTGTTTTGACAAGAGTCCTGTCTTTCGGCTCATCGCAGATGTTTATTTAGTGCCAAGAATGAAACCCATGCTTTACGAGATTGAATGTGAAGGTCTAGGTCAATACCCTTAAATCACATGTGAATCGCGGACAAGAAAACGGTTCTATATGAATCAGAACAGAAATCATTCTATTTTGGTGACAGTGATTACTGAAAATCAATAAGGATGGGAACTATTATGAGGATTTTATATAATGCCGTTTTATTTCAATTATACAATAAACAAATTATTATTTACAAGTAACAATATTTTCTTTATAAATAACTGTGAATAATACAACTACACGTGCACTTGTGGCAATTGCTTTGAATTACAAACAATTTCAATATATCATTAAACTTATGCCGTTTAATACAACTTCTATTGGTATCAACATAAATGCATTGGATATCAACATATTGAATACAAGTAGTATAATATACTGCAAAAGCCTACATAGAATAAAGTCATTAAGTACTCGTACATGTTCCAAACACCTTTTTAAATTCTGTTAAGATTATTTGAAACTATTTACATTTGGTAAATCAAGGACATGTCATCATGCCCACAAATAAATATGTACTACCGTTGCAATCAGTAAAACATATTTTAACCTAAATTGACTAAAACTTCACTTCGATTATCGGTGTATTTCTTGAATGTTCGTATTTGTACTTGCTATAAGTATGTTTAATAAGCCGATTTCAGTTAAATATTTATTTTTTTCGGCCATGCTAAGATACATATTTGATACGTCTATACCTCTCTTTCTTCACCCATAGAATACAACACTATTCAAAATGAACAAACAATCAATGTGCACTTTACAGGCCACGGTTATTTTCATTATTCAGTCAAGTGATGCCCTTAAAACATTACACACAGTCATTAAACAAAAATGCCCAATGCCGTTCATAATATTTTGTTTGATATTCACAAAAATAATATTCTTTTCACAAGTATTTTACGAGCTTCCTGTACATTAAAGTCGATATTCTTAAAACATTAGCTGGCAATAACAAGTTCTTCAGCAGCCCCGATCAATATAGTAATGTCATGCAGGAAATGAGTCATTCAAATAAAACGAACATGAATAACAAACACAGAGTCTTGTATGTGTCATTGTGTATCCACCAAATTAAAAGTAGTGTACGTCGATCAGATTCGTATTCAATCTGTAAACTATCTATAATGTATTTCCTGTTAAGTCATAACAGAATTCTTCTTCTTGCTAACAATATTGTTAAAAATGACATTTTTTTAAATCAAATTAGGAATTTTGTGAATGTTTCATTTCTTCTTTCGTACTTCAAACACATGTTTCTTCAACAGTTTCATAGGGACAGTTTCTGTATGAATCATTCAGGATACGCACCTTTTCAATGTTCTGCTAGGCCGCGGTTCAATTACCATATTTTCGTATCACATCAGAATCTTTTGAAATCGATAAACAATAGAGGTATCGTAGTTTAAAACGTGTGTGCTGAACGTAATTTTTTCTTATGTGACATTTTATGTCACTCGCGCTAATTGATTGTGAAAACTAGCGCATATGCATCGTATCTGTTGCCTGTGCAACAGAAATGTGCTCATAAATTGAAACAAACATCGATTTATTGACCATATTCATAGCCGCAGAATGTAAACTTTTTTTTGGACAAGATATTTAAAAGGAACATTTAAACTCCCTTCATTATTGTAAGAGATATATTCATATTCTGATTTGATTGCCATACTTTAAACTATGTACATGTATGTTCTTACTTTCAGAGTTAAGTTTAATGATAAGCTTCAGTTGAAAATATCATAAATGCTTTCATAAGTCATAATTATTTCCAGTTATGCATTTAGATGCTAAACTCTCAAGTTTTGTGTTTAAAAAGGCTTTAACAAACAACATCAGCACACAAGTAAAATTATGTAGAATGCAGGATTATCAAATTGTTTTTATTTGAGATTCATTTGAATATGGAAATACTATTAGCTTTAACTTACTTCTGGAAAAGATTTTGTCATAACTAAATTTTTAATCGGCCCCATTTCTCATCATCATTTGCGAATGCAAGTAGATTATAATCACCGCATTACCTAAACTTGTGATCACGAAGGTGAATATATTGGAAACGATCTGGATTTCGTCCCCTTTATATATTTTTCGAGTTCCTGACACGTCTAACTTCATACACTACATGTTTTTTAATAGACCCACCTCACTCTTTATTTTAAGTGTTCTTGTTTACAAATTGGCCATAAACCATATTTCATACAGACCAAACGTTTGGTACAAGTAGTTTATGTATGATATGTGCACAATTGTTTTTTTTTTCTCTCATAAGTCTAGAACAATATTAAACGTTTTTAATTTACTATTATAATGGCTTTGTCTTTTTAGCATGCACTCTACATCAATACATAATAGCGCCACAATGCTGTTACATAAATATTATTCAAAACACGTTATATGTGTTTTAACTAAATAGAGAGATGTAACACTTTAAAATTGGGTAAAGTTCTTCTATTTAATTCTTCTAGGAACCTGGTCACATCTTTGTTTTGTTTTTTGTTTGGGCTATGCTTTGTTCTGTATTGTATGGCCAATTGAGCACTTGCCTTAAATAAGAGGCTACCGGAGATTAAAAAGATTTATGATAAGGTCTCTTGAGTTTCATTGTTTCGTATATTTGGGACATTTAATTAACTTTCATGTTATTGTTATAATTTGGATTCGATACTGTACCGTGAATGCTCTCTGTTAGGACAACATACAATACATATATAAACATATTAAAAAAGAGTGTTCTTAAATATAATGAAAATCAGTACAATAATTTTTCTACAGGGCTATTTTTTTAAAACGCCTGGTACAAATAGAATAATATTCTGATTTATAGCAAGAGAAGATTTGTTTACATGATTTTTAAACTTCACTGTTCTCATGGGGATTTGAAAGTTGTCACGTTTTCTTAACACTTTCATTCTGCTGACATAATGTTGTCCGCGTTAAAGACTTCTAATGGATCTTTCGTAGCTACAGCTACGTTTATCCTCCGGTGGGGATAATATAATTGCTTTTATTCTTGAAAGTGTGTTGCGCGGATGAAATCGAAAAACCGATATTATCATTCATGATGTTCTCGCAATAGTCTGCAGATGGATTTTGTTATTTGCGAAATGCAGCAAATTTGAACTTAATTATCAAATAAAAGAAACACCGTCTGTCTGTCTGTCTGTCTGTCTGTCTGTCTGTCTGTCTGTCTGTCTGTCTGTCTGTCTGTCTGTCTGCCTGCCTCTCTGTCTGTCTGTCTGCCTGCCTGCCTCTCTGTCTGTCCGTCCGTCCGTCCGTCCGTTGTAAATAATATGAAACTGATTCGTAATTTTGAATACAATTGTACTCTTTGCGCCATAATTAGTCATTAATAATCACTTACAAGAATCTAATATTTACTTGTCTTAAATTCCATAATTATAATTCTGAATTCGAACCTGTTACTTGTGGTGTACCTCAAGGTAGTATTCTGGGACCACTTCTATTTTTATGTTATGTCAATGATATGATTATTAGTATTGACTCTGATTGTAAATTGATCTTATATGCTGATGATAGTGCTATATTGTATGCTCATAAAGACCCAAATGTTATTTCTGAAAAATTAAGCAGCTTCATGGATTCTTGTTCAGACTGGTTAGTTGACAATAAATTATCCGTACATTTAGGGAAGACTGAATGTATTGTATATGGATCAAAGAGAAAGTTAAAACAACTGAAACAATTTAAAATTGAATTTAATGGGCATAACATCGAACCCACGACGGCTGTAAAATATCTGGGTGTTAGTATTGATGGCACATTATCTGGTGAAAATATTGTAAACAACATTGTTAGTAAAGTAAACTCTCATCTTAAATGTATGTATAGAAATGCAAAGTCTTTAGATACAAGAACTAGAAACTACTTAAGTTCTGCCTTGATTCAGTGTCACATTGATTATGCTTGTTCCTCTTGGTATCCAAGTTTAAATAAAGGTCATAAAGACAAATTACAGATATGTCAAAATAAAATTGTTAGATTTATTAATGGAATGGGTCCTAGAGATAGTATTAATCAATGTATCCTGTCAGATATGTCATTGCTAAATGTTGAAAATAGAAATAAGCAATTAAGACTGAACCATGTATTTGGAATTGTTAAAGACAAGTGTCCATCATACTTGAAAGAAAATTGTATCTATATTAAAGATACTCATTCATATGCAACAAGGGAAAATACATACAATTTTAGAGTGCCCAAATGCTATTGTAAAGGAAATGTTACCTTTTACTTCAGTGCAATTAGTGATTGGAATGCTTTGCAAGATACAATAAAGAAAATTGAAAATAAACATAATTTCAAATTATCTGTTATATGTAATAACCATCTATTGTGCTTAGCTAAATCATTTTAATTGTACTAATTAGAATATTTGTGATCTAGTCATCATGGCAAATATAATATATTATAGAAACATGATTGTAACAACTTACATGTATACTCAATAATTATCAGGGACTTATTGTTCATTTTGTGTAACTTTCACATAGGATTATATTAAAGTAAGTATAACCTAACTGGACCCCATTGGAAATTAGAGCTTTCGGGCTTTTATGGGCAATTATAGGTTTTTACACTATATTATCCAAGTTATTTGATTTTACATACTAAATTTCCCAAAGTTGTGAACTTGTTTCTATAATATATCTAATTACCAGTCTATGCTGAAAGTCTGTGATAGTAAATATATGTGACATACATGTATAACTGTGATATTTAAGTAATATGTTAAATACCATTAGAGTAACATCAAATCATATTTTAAGTGTGAGGTAGTTGCTGATCTGTTCCGTTCAAATCTTATTTGAGGTGATACGCCTTCTTAAGACTTTGTTTATTTTGTCGTACTTTTGTGTTCCTTTTCATGGTCCAATATTATTTCATATTATTTTTATAACAGTTTCTAGACCATAGGCTTTGATCAGCAGCAATCTCACAAACTCTTTTAAATTCTTTTAACTAATAACTTGTATATTATGTGTGATAAACCTGAATAAAAATCAATCAATCAATCAATAAGAACTTTTCTAGGTAAAGTTATACAAAACCAGGATACAATCTTGTAACGTACATTGGAACAGATTTTTGTTAATGCTTTAAAGTAATATATAGAATAACTTGTTTCTTGCAGCTTTGTTCGTCATAAGTGCATTTTTACTTTTGCCCAAATTTGTGATCACCATTTTAGCGCCAACAAATAATGGTATCATGTATACTATTGTTATACTTGGTTTAATGTTGTGATGTGTTTTGTTTATCTGTAATACGATCTTTGCAATAAGGTCATTTGCTATGAACAATGAAAACATTCATGACGAACACATGGTTTATACGGTGATAATTCCATATGTTATAAATATACACTATGAAAATCTTTAACATATTGACTCTCTAGATGAATAAAATCACCGAAATGGCAGACGATGCAATGGTTAATATTTAGTTTAAACATATTTATTTCTTTTTGGCAAGTACAATATATCAAAATACACAATACAATAGTTATCAGAAAAGGATTGAAACGGANCAATTTACGCATAATATTAATTCGACTCCATGCTTTATCTGATATATATTTAATATGGATGTGCCATTTACAATCGTTAGAAAGGAAAACTCCTAACTGGTTAATATTTAATAGAATAAAATACATTATTGCTGTTTAAAGCGTGTATATACGATGTTATTGTATACATTATATTTTCAACACAGGAATATGTACTAGGAATGCTAAATAAAATACCAAGTTGGCGTCGCGACCAACATGTTTACTCGTTAGAAAGTGTTTACTCGTGTTTGGTTGTGTGTGGGGGTTTTTGCCGTATGAACAAATCTGCCAAAAAAAGTGCGGATATATGTCTTTTGTAAATGAATAAATTTGTCGATTATACAACGAACGTTTTTTTGTAATTGCATAAAAATCTAAACGTGTTGATGTTCTGTCCTATTCTTCTGAACTTTAACTCAAGTTTGTTAACCTTAAACGTTGCATCTGATAAGGCAAATCATAGTATATATATATATACAGCAAAATGTATTCAATATACATGTAAATGTTATAAAGATATCGGATTGCTGTTTAGACAATAAAGATCGCATAAAAGTATTACAAATGAAATGAGTTAAAAAGTGTGGCTATTGGATGATAATTTCGTCAAATTGTTAGTTATCATATAGCTTTCATCTATATAGAACCATGTGTACATACATGTATTGTCCAAGTTGAAGTGAAATATTAATTGGATCAAGCCTAAAGTGAAATTCAATTCCCCGTTCTATGTAAAGATCAAATTTAGGGTTGTGAAAGCAATTTCTAAAACTGCTTCCAGAATTTCTCGAACAAATAACGGATAAAAGGATTTTTTGTAACAATCGCCTTCTTAAACATCCCCTTTATATACTTAAATTGCTCTCCCTGAATGTCTACACGATGAAACTGATTGTTTCTATTCATGGGAACTTCTTTGTGATTGACCTATATGTAGCTTCAAGGTTGCGTTCACGATTTTCTGAACTGTCAATTTTATTCTATCTAATCATAGGGTTCGTTATTTTCGAAGTACACGCGAACTGGTATTAGCAAACACAGTATTTGTTAATAAAAAAAGGAGTTCCTAATATACCGTTCATATAATAGACAAAATGAACCTTCGAATGCACAAGCAGGATACAAACCTTATTATGCATTGTAGTCCTTAATTTGTGGCAAGGAAACATCTGTCAAACAACGAGGCACAAAACAAATTAGGCAGACACTTACACAACGATGACACAAAAAACGAACAAAACGGGGGTCACGCCTTGGAACCATCAATGCAAAGTATTCAGGGTTAAAACCGGTTTAAAGGATTTCCAATCCGCAAACGTAGCAAATTATTATTTATCAACCATTTAAATTTAAATAACAATTAACCTCATAGATTCTTAATTCAAATTAAGTAGCAGTAAAAGATAATACATAACAATGTACTTACCATTTAACTACTCGATGGTTAAATACATACCAGAGCAACAGAACCGTTACTTTCTGAAATGAGACCAAAACGGGTATCAACTGCATTTCAGATAATTTACTGTTTTCAAAATGACTTTAAGTGAGAGTTCGTTAATTTCTGAGTCTGAAAGACATGTAAATTGGTAAAATTGAACAAATTGCTTGTAAGTAAATGCATAAATGGGTGTTCAAAATATAAATTATGTAAAATCACTGAAGAAACTTAATTGACTGGAAAAATGTAATTTTGGAAAAACAAACAGGATTTTGGGTTGAAAATACAATTTGAGTTCTAATAAAAGTGTTGCAAACCTACTGAAAATATTTAAACTAGAACACTTTAAACTTTAGCGATGTATTTTTATGGTTAAGTTTGAGCAAAAGGATACTATATTGCTTAAGTTTACTTGAATGGGAACAATGACAATCGTACAGGGAATCGGAAATGTATTGTGGCAAGTACTTGTCTTACTTAATACTGTTTAGTCAATTTATAGGATTATTGAAACTTAAAACAACGGAGATTAATTCTTACTAACACTCGCTAGTCTTGTATTTTAGGCAAATCCACACTTGCCTCTACAATACAGATCAATCCGTACAACACCACATAAGACATAACACATCTGGGGCCCTTGCATTGAAACGATCATTGCAAAGGATATACGTATTTGAGCCGGTTTGACGGTGCGCAGTTCGAACGTATGCCTATTAGACAATAGGTCACATGCAATAACACATTTAGAATTCAGTGAACGTTATTTATATAATGTAAAGTCGTTTCTGACAAACGATGATGTATTGTGATTTACATGAACTGAAATAACTGAAATAAGGTAAAATTTTTAGCATGTAACAGTTGTTATAAACCTTTAATAGATTCATGTCGAATCAGCATGTGACGTTCTCAAAGGGATTGCTCTGTATTTAGGAACGTACGAACGTTAACATAGAATAAGCCAACGCGTTTATTTTACTTTAAAAAATCTAAGAAACAATAGAAACTCGTAAAACGCTTGGGAATTCGCATAAAAGTGCGGTATTATTAAATTAAAACACAACATACTCTAAACAAATAGCAGGTAGCCGTTTTAGAGATTCATTTAATAATTAGACTGTTGCAGTCGCTTCAATATGACATCAAGTTTATCTAACTGTAAGAGTGCTATGTTACGGTACTCTAGGTATACAATGCTTGTCATTTTGTTCTTTCTAAAGACAGAAACCTATCGACGGAAATTCAACTTTGTAAAAAACAACAACACCAAGGCTTTTTCTACCTTTACAATTTGTTTAAACACGTTTATTTATTTAATAATTATACTACAATAGAATTGTTTTCATTAATATCAACATTTTGTATTACAATCAAAGGCTGATAACTTTATTACGGCAGAGTGTTTTGCCAGACTAAAGGTTGTGACTAGATTGACATTTACTGCAATATCAATGTTTTTTTTAGGGATGCAAGAGGTTAACCGGTTAACCGGTTAACCTACCGAACGACCAGTTAACCGGTTACATTTTCGGCAAAAGGTTAACCTGGAAAAAAATATTTGATTATGTTTTTTTTTCATCAAATAACTTGTACGTTTTTACTTTTTTCGCGTGATATACTGCCAAATTGCGCTGGCGACTAGTTAAAACAACATACCGCACAGTCGACGGTAATAAANCCTAGTTTTTTGTATAGAATGTCTGTAGACAATCCATCATCTTACCCCACTGATTGGCATATTCTTATAATTAACAAACCCAGACTCTGCAAAACAAATACGTAACAAGGTTATTGAGGATGAATACTGCGTTTTTGAAATGAAAATGATTAATCACATTTTGCGTAAACATTACCAACATGTTATTGCGACGTTGGTACTGATAGTGAAGACGTATTAGCACATTTTTGTAATATACAATATCTAATAATATTATGGGGTTCCGTTTAGATATAATAAAATGTATTTGTTAAAATCGCATACACACAGTTGTTTAACAAAGATTTACAAACATTTTGATAATAATCAGCAATATTGTTCTTGATCTTGTTTGAAAAGTAAAAGTAATACAATTTACAATTTACAGTTCCAGTTCAATTTGCATCCACTTATAGTATAATTTCATTTCAAAAAATGTTTTGGATATAATGTGACTTATTGTTCGGCGTCTTCAAATTTTTAACTCCCAGTGTTTAAAAGGTATGCGATATGCTATGGTAATATAATATAATCGTACATGTTAAATAAACAAGTCTTTGGATTAGTTTCAAATTTTAGAAACTTGTAAAATATATCATGTCTTTTAACATAATTCACGCACAAATGTTCGAGAGGGTGTATTTACGTTTATGTAAGGAAAGGTAACTATCTGAACACAATCATATTCTATGAATGTTTATGTAATGGCAAGAAATAGTCCGCAAGAATAATATTTAAATTGTGTCCGATACAACATTTTTTCCTCAAGGCGTATTCTTGCTAAAGGTCTGGTTGCAACATAATTGTGTTACTGATTTAGAAGCCTTAAACGATTTGACTGCATGATATTTACACTTTCGCTATGGGAATTTGAGTGTCGTCTCATTTTCTTTGTAACACTCTAGCACTTATATAAGAGTTTCGCCAAAGTTTTAAACTTATAATTTATATTTCGTCGGCAACGTTTACCATCCCTTGGGGCAATATAATGATCTTCGATGTTTAACTAGTTTTGCGCGGATAAAACCAATGCCTCATTATATTCTCGTAGAGTTCTATAGCTTCATTTTGTCTGTTCACAGCATATTTAATGATCATAGAAACCACGATAGGTAAAGATAATGTTTCGTTTTCGCTTTTTTGAGCACAGTTAATGCGTCTGAAATTTTGGTATTGTAGTTTTATGTAATTAAAAAAACGGTGGATAGTGGATTTATATGATAAATTTCACAAATATTAATTTTGTTGTCTTAATGCGAACTGATATTTACAAGTTGATATGTTCAAATACAAAACATATAAATATAATAAATTCGCATTTTTGGTTAAAATCAAATGTTTGGTTTATTAAAGAGAAAGATGTAACAATTCATTCGAACTAATTTGATATTCTGTACAATAAACGTTTCGAAGTTTGATGAACAACAATGATGACTCGTTTGAGTATTGAATACAAACAGTTTAACTATTTATATACATAGCCGTTAAATAATATCACCATAATCAGCGTTCAAAACGGAGTTGTTTTCTAAAGCCTGAAATACTCAAAGGAAGCCCTGTATTGCCCTTAAAGGGCCTGGCTTGGAATCTTATTATGTATTATATATAACAATTAGTGTACATAATTTCAAATATTATATATTTGATTATAAGAAACATTTTTTGAGATTTTTCATAAGATTATAGTTTTCTTAGTAAACGATTTACTCTTTTTTTTTTAATTCAAACATCTGTAATAATTATAAATTGATGCCGTGATAATTAAAATATCTACAGTGAATATGGGATAAAAAAGAAAAAGAATATTTTCTTCTACAATGTTTATCAATCATAAATTGACAAAAGTTATTTTTTTCCAAAATGGCTCTAAACAGCTACATTTTGACTCGCAAAGAATATCTCAGTATTGTCTTACATATCTCAATAATAAATATAATGAATGAATAGTGCCATGGCAGCAACTTTCTTGAGTCAGGTTCGACAATTAACATTTGTGTTAGCTAAATTTGCAAATAATGCTTTTTTATGCTCTGTCAGATTCTACACGAGGGGGTAGAACATCAGATGAGCATGTGTGTTTGTACCAAACCTCACCCTCGTCTAGACCAAAGTAGGAAAACAACAGACATCACAAAATATGTTTGTTTGTAAAAATAAGAGAATTTGAGTTTAAATTCTATACATTTAGTCTAAACAAGTATAATCATCTAGGTTTATGGAATCGTAGATCATTGTAGTTGCTTTTATGGTTAACCTTTAAAATGCATTGTATATTTATGTCAATGATGTCATAAAACCAAATATACATAGCAAACAATGTTACTATAGAAATATTTTTTACTAAATATTATAATATATATATGGACTATGCATTAATGGTGTTATGGCTATACTTGTATTGCTTCTATTTTGTTTGTATTCCTTTGTTTTACATACATCTTAAATGCTTATACATTAATTTTATCTCTTCAGCGAATTCATATGCATACTTACCATGTCGTTCCTAGCATATGTTATGTAATACATGTTCGTTTATGTGTATTTACATAGAAGTGAACAAAGTGTGATCATATTGGATACCATCCAAAGTCGTTTGAGAACCTCATTATGAATGGTAATTGTTAGTAATTGTGCTATTTTTGTGTTAGAACCCTATTAAAAAAAGATTGATATTACATATGTCGAGTTCTGAAATATTTGCAAAACATTAAGCACCGCTTACATTCAAATTACTAACTAAATATATATATTTACATTTTTTGTGCTAATATAACTTACCCGGTTCAGCGCCTCATTCCGAGGAGTATTATGAAAATCAAAATTGTTAAATAAGATGTCTTGAAATGAGACATTGTTAAAATAAGTGGATGATTTTAAATGGATGGACATCTTTGAAGGAACGGTTTAGTTACTAACAAGTTTTTCAGCATTCATGGGTTATTAAAAAATAGTTACATCTGGCTAAGTTTGACCAACATGGCTTTCTTGTTTAACTTCGATCACATTTGCAATTGATTTGACTATGTTTAGTTATATAGAGGTTTTTCCACATTATTACATAAAACTGTTTTTCGTGTTCTATCGTTGTCTTCAACCCAAGAAAGATTGTGTGAATGCACCTTTACATGTAGATCAAAGCCAGGGCATTATGGTCACACGTGAAATCAGTTTAATCGCGTTATGTCGCAGACTAAAAAAGTGCCTACATCATATAATGTTAACATTTCTTAGCAAAGTACAACACATTATACCGCATAACATGAACACATAAGATTTACGTACGTCCTTGGCAAAATAGCACTTATGATTATGATGGTTTCATTCCAAAGTGCAAAACAAATTGCTTATGTACTTCTTCTCACAGCGGATGAGACTTCTTGTGAGAACTTTATCCGATTATCTTATTCGCAATGTCTTAGTTATAAGTAAAAAACATAATGTACCGAAAATAAGGCTAAACAAAAGAGTGTATAATTAGACTTGTCTGATACGTTTCCTGATAACTACATTCCGGATGCATTTACTTTATGACTTTTGTAAAAATGATAGTTATCTTTTGCATTGCCGTGGCTTCGAAGTACATACATTTTAAAATAAAATAAACTAAACTATAGACTACATTTGACCTTAAGTAAGTTGAGTTGCCAAAACCAAGTGTTTTCAGACACAATTTTTGTAAAAGATGACGATACAAACTATCAATTATGTGTAAACTGCATCTACTTATTAAACACAAAAAATAATACAATCATGTGATTCGATCGGAGATAAAAACAAACTTAATTTCAGTTATACTCATGGTGAATATGAATGACAATTACAATTATCTATTATTAAAAGTCAACGACTTACAGATCATTGAGCACATTAGAGTGTAAATATATCTATCTTTACTAGACAGGTTTAACATTCTACACATAATTTATATTAAGTTAATATAGTTTTGCTCCATAAATGCTATTCTTCTTCATTACAAATATAAATATTGTTCCAAATGAAATCAATGTTAAGTCTTTTGTACATATTAAAATCTTCGAGTGAAATTTCTGAATTTTTGTCTATACACATGAGTTACATACGACATAATTATGTTTTTTTGAGATTTAAGACCGTATGGTTATTGTTAAATCATTGAATCATGTAAACGATATAGGTATCATAAAGTTGAATGCCATTTTGTGTTGGAAAAACATTACTGAAAAATAAAACGGAAAACACGATTTCCTCAGTATGTATTAATTACAATCACCGAAATGTCGATGCGAATTCGGATAAAAAAAGTCGTAGAAAACAACATTAGGCGTGCATATATGTTTCCATTACACACAGCTCTTTACTTAACGTCATTTAAGATGAAAAATGTTACTTGTATTTAAAAATATTAATTGTAGAATGTTATTACTATTAATATTATGTAAGTGATTTAAATTTTAACGTGTCCCATTCCCTGTCGAAAGATTCTGAATTATTTTGTTTTAACATTTATTTAACTCTAGTAAGCATACTCATGCGTTAAGTATTTATTGGTTCTTGTTTTGCTTGGAGTGCATTTATTCTTTTTTACACGTGTATAAACAGCTTAACTTAGAAACTCACCAATTATAGCTTTAGCTATCTGAAATTATCAGGATACATGTTTTACATTTTTCTCACTTGTGTTAAATAAATGTATATAATGAATCATCAGTAATTCTCATGTTATTTAAAAGAATATGTGTGCCATGTATCCTGTAAATTATTCTGCATCGGAACGATTGAACTGAAATATCATTTATTATAACAAAATAGTAGTTTTAAATATTCATGTCCATTCTTTTTTATTGATTCTGACTTTTACACCATTTTTTAGAAGCTAATTCGTGTTAAGTGAAATGGGTTTTTTTAACCACTAACCCCCAAAGTGTTGAGTATTATGTTAAACGCTCTTATAACGTAATGCTTACTGTAATGGTAGGGTTTATTAGTTTTAAAAGAAAGCTGTATGATATGTGTCCAATCCCCACTGACGAATTCTTTGTAACCAAGAAATTGTAATTGCTGAAATAAATGCGTCCAAATAAATCATTATTCAGCTTACCTAACTTTATTTTAACGTGTTTTTAAGCTTAACGATATCTTTGTCCGTCCACACTAAAGCTCAGAAGAGATTATATTGAATTTTAAAATGATTTTGTGGATAAGGCAGTGATATAAAATTATTGAATACTGATACAAAATATAAGAAACAATTTAAAAGGGACATATCAACTGTGTTTTCCCTTAAATATATTAATGCATTTAAACAACGCATATTTCCCTTTTAAGCAGATATGTATCTACTTAAATATTATATTGATGGAATCTTTAAGACAAAACAATGCAATAACAAGGGGTATTAAGTTGACACATGTCTCCGTTGAGATTCCAAATCATGCTTAGGAAACAAAGCTGACATCAATGAACATTTTACTACACTGATTTCAGTTTTAAAGCATAGAGTGCCCATTGTCAATTGTCCTATATCCTATTCTGACTTGGGTATATCAAATGACAACTAACACGATTCCGTATTATTCCGTACAACCATATCAGCACTGTGGTATGTAATACATTATATTATTTCTGTTTTTATGTAATTATACGCGTTGCTAAATAATAATACTATTGTATCCCAATAATCAAAATTTGCAGTTAGCTCCATATTGTTCAGACGAAAGTACATATTGGTAAAATTCTATTTATTCATTACAATTACTCAATTTTCACATTTCAACTTCTGTATTGCAACCATCTAAATTGCAACTTTCAATTATTTGCCCCATGGGACAATCGCGTTACAGACAATTATAAATCAATTTAAGACGCCTCATTCGAATGCATAACCTAAAATGTTACTGCATCCACACAATTGTGATAATGGCCATTGATTTAATGAAAATATCCGAATTTGGACTTTTTTAATTTCAAATCGTTTACAAGATTTAATGATATAAAACTATTTACAGTTCACATACGCATTTATAATAAATTCAGTTGTAACACAAATCTTTACAATCCTTCTGTTGTTATGGCAGAACATATGATTTGTAAGAATAAATTATATAAAAAAAAATAAAGATGTATACTGTATAACAGTTGGGTGAATAGTGAAAAATCGTAACAAGAAATGTGCATTAAAGACGTTATAAGCGTGCGATTTGTATGTTATTAATAGCCTTTAATTACCATTTATATGAATATATAGTTTAAGAACACTTTATGTCGAAAATACTGTTAGATTTGATACTGGTATCAATATATAGATAGAAGTTTGTGAATTACATGTAATGGAACATTTGCATAACATGTTGTTTATATTTAGAACACTCGATCGATATGAATACAATCGTAAATATATTCATCAATTAGTATGCATACTTGCATGTTGTGTGTTTGCTAAATCAGATATTTGATATAGACCATCCCTTTCAAATGTACATGTACTTGCGTACTGGTTTCAGATTTATAAAAAATAAAATGTACGGGGTCATCAAGGGGTGATTATTCTTAAAGTGCATATAACAAAGGCATACGTAATGCAATATAAGTTAATATTAAATACAAAATGGTAAATACGTAGACATTATGAGCAATTGTACAGTAATAAGGAACAGCCCATGGCGAGGGTCATATCAAAATTAGATATTGATTTATATGAAACTCTCTCAATCATTGTGTTTACTGAACAATTGGAAAGTGTTGTGTTTCAATTATTGTACGATCATACTACATAACGTTTTTTAAAATGAATGTATTGGTAGTAGTGATTTGGTTGTAGGTCGTCATCCTCTAAGTGAAATTAACGAAATATTGAAGCACAGACAAAATGCTATTTTGCGGTAAGCAAGTATTAAACAATCTTTTTCATTGTTACATGAACAACATAAATTTCATCCTAACTCAAGATATTATACATTCATATACATTCAAAAATGATACAAAACGCAGTGTGTTACAATAGTACACGTAGATGTATTTAAAATAAATATCAAAGCCGAAAGCACCACACTGGTTGAAATAATGTCATTTCACACGCCATATCCAAAAGGTCTTTATACAAGAAGCGTGCAATCGTATCATTCTGTTTCGATGCTCCGTGCAACAATACCAGAGAACAAGATGTTTCATTTTCGTGTGATGGAATATAAATCTATTTAACTTGTTTCTATTCTTATGTTAGCAAAAAGAACGGCCATAGATCTATGGCTCAGAGCTTCGTTTTTAAACCATTTTGTACTAGCTCAGTGCACAAGCAGTTATCAATCCAAACAGGAAGATTAAGTTGATATCTTTGCGTAGTCTAGTATTTATTTATGGTTAAAGTTCCATGTTAAACATCGTATAAATAGAAATGTTCGAATATGATGGCTGCATAAAATACCTTTTAATTTAATATAAATACAAAAACACCATTTTGCTTCCAAGTGATAAAGTAGGGATAAAACCTGAACATGTTCTTTTAAATATTGATTCTTTCTGGTTTAGCTAGTTTAATGTTTAAAATACAATCTCATAAATATAGGATCTGACATGAGTTGTCATATCATACCATATTTTATTAAACGAGTGCAGGAATTGTGAAAGTAAGCGAGCATTTGTCGAGCTTACTAACGAATTTCCTGGACGAGTTTAATAAAATATGGTATGATATGACAACGAGTGTCAGATCGTTTTTATCATATGCTTTTAAACTAAATAAAATACATCTTAATTGACCAAACAAATGCTGATAGATCTAAAAGGTGTTTACTATCGTGACGTCATTTCATGTTGACGACGTCATTTCACCAAAATAAAGCTATGCGATTGGTTAGTTATTGATTCTGTAGCCAATGAAAACGCTTACAAATGTTGTATTACACATGTGTAATATAAAAAATACGTAATGCCTCTATTACATTGAAAACAAGGTGTAACATGTGATAATAAAAATAAACAAACGAGCTCAAAATGTTGTGTAACGTTACCGGTTCGGGCCGCTGGTTTATAAAAGGAAAGAACCATATGGTTAAATTGTTGATTTATAAACCAACTGCAGTTAAATTGCCGTCTAAATCATGTTCATATTGTGTCATTACAGGTCAGCATAAACACAGGCACACAAAGCTTTTGAGCCAATTGTTGGACCGATTATTTACTTGAATCGACAAATAATAGAGATACTTAAGACACATTTTAAAACGAAACATCTAGATTCAAAAAGATCGACCTTAAACGGCATTCTGAGAAAACAGTAACTCATTCATTTGGCTTCTTTACCTAAAAGTAAGAGAACAGTTATTTTTGTTTAAAAACTTAGTTTGTTGATACATGTATCCATTTAAAGATGTTTAAATTAGCTTCTTTGAATAAGATACTAACGTTTGTCGATAACATTCAATAATGTTGTGAATACCAAATGCATATGTAAAATTGTTCAATATTTTAGCTATGATCACTTGGACAGTGTTCATGATATTAAGGTCTAATGAAATGATATTTTAAATTAGTCATGACGGTGTATTAGGTCATTCAATCAAGACAATATCACAAATTTACAAAAAAGGGAGCATTTTAAAAAGTATAAAGTGTCTGATAACTAATGTCATTAACCCCGTTCCAAACACTCTTCCATCGTACATGTTTAACATTTTAAGGATCATATTTCAAATCGCTCATCTTGTTAACGAACACACATCTGCGTTTAATTTTGTGACCTTAAACGTTTCGTGAAGTGTGTTGTTGTGTTTGTCTAAGCCTAAACTACATTCTAAAATTATAAACACTCTTGTGCAATAAACATCAGCGGTTGTTTGTGGTAGAGGCCATATGTAAGTGATCTTGGTGGTTCATCTTAGTACTTCTTTTGGTTAAATTTGCCAAATATTTATTTTTTTAGTTTTTCGTTACATAGTTTGTCATCATAAGTTCAATGTGAAATATCTACACACCTAGGGTAATATACCCTTGCTGTTATAATGCGTTCAGAAAATAAAAACAGTAATCGTATGTAGTGTGTATCACTCACAATAAATCGCAATAAGCTTTTTTCTCAACCATATGTAGTATTCAATTCATAATTGACACTGTGCAATACGATGTTCAACAACGATTTGTATTTCAATCACAAAACTTTTATTACTGTTATATATTTCTGCTAAAATAAAACACCTAACTGGTTAAGTCTGGTAAACTGGTCTAGCTCATCTTTAATTTTCTTTACAGGACGTAGTGGTACGCTATCGAGATATTCTCTCTTCAAGTTGACAGATGATAATTAAATGTAACATGATTCAAATATATAATGGACACACTATCGTTTAAAAAAAATCAAGTTACTTCATTGACATTGTGTAAATGTTTAGAGCAACACGACAAGGAAAACACCAATTTATATAGATATTCGTATCTGCTACTTGGTTTACTGAATTGACGTACTTGCTTGTTTTTTTAAATACAACAATCAAAACAACTTTCACGGACAAAGTGAAATATAATTCTTTGAATATTCAATTGAATAGGCTTTGTTCCTGAATGTAAGACAACGCAAATCCGGTCGATTCTAAAGGCAAACCTAAATGGCCTACGATTAAACGGATTTTTTTTGTTATTAATTTAATTAAAAATCCATTTCTATACAAACATCAATGTAGCAAACGAGAAAACCAATATAGGTGCTTTAATGACATAATGAATTTAATAATGCATCTGCTTCACTCCTACTTCGAGATAAAAATAAAGGTATATTATTTTTTACGTCTGACCAAATCGTACATCACGGACATTAAGAAAACAAAACGTTTCGTAAGCATAGGCTGTTTATGATCAATTGCATACATATATATTAATTATTGAAATTATACAGTGTAGATTTGAAGGCTAACACCAACGAAATATACGTGTAGCCTCGTTGAATTTATTTATTATAATGCAGATAACATGTACACGTTTTATGCCACACTAACTTTACGCATCCCATTCCATCTGAGCTCTTTGTCCTATTGCTGATATAATTATCGTAGCCACCGATAAACGTCGCGTGCCTACAACGTATACAAGACAACTAAAATAGAGTTCGAACCATTGCATTAGAGAAATACGATTCCTAAAATCTTTACGATTAATAGTTTGTGTAACTCTATATAAAGACATGACAACGAAGCGTTTTTTCAATAGAAGATCTTTACATTCCCAATGTAGCTATTATCACGACTTATTCATTTATCTATGAATCCAAAGTGATGCTCGCAATGTGCAGATCTTTAGTGTTTACTACTGTCTGTAAATATAAATCGTTATTTTACGTTTGTTTTTTTTAATAATCACCAAACTTACATATTTATTTGATCAACTTAGAAATTTGAAAGTATGCTAAGGGTCATTTTGGTAGAAAACTAACGTGTCGATAATTAGAAACGATTGCATTTAAACTAGTGTTCTTTCGGTGGGACTCCAACTTCACGTTTGCCTGCCAAACCTTGTCAAATACATTATTAGATCATACTCTTGTATGATATATATACACATACAATTTACCGAGACATACACATTTAAGATTTATAAGAGCATATGTATCGTGTTTTAACTGTGTTAATGCTATAAATATCAATATACTAACTGAATTACTCATTCAAAGTAGGTATACTTCCTTTTACTTGTTTTATGCTTTACTGGCATACTTGTTTATGTGTAAAACAATGGTAATACGTGATTCTTAACAAAAAAGGTTTCATATTTACAAGACACTACACTTTACTTTGATTACAATTTTCAAAAAACCCAATTATTTTAAATTTGCTAGATTCATTAGTAATGGACATGAATTACAAAAATTGATTTTGCACAAATAATTAAGTTTGACAGCACAATCAATTAAACTAAAATTCAAATATGCAAACAACACAAAACAACTTCACCAAGTCAACACTTTTTACAAGTTTCATATATAATATGAATTGCTAGATAAACAGCACTATTATTGTTGTTATTATTGCATTGCATAATTACATAGTAGTCGTAAAACTACCCAATGCATATTTTTATTTTATTATCTTTTTGAGTTTTCATAAATATTTAAAACTAATCTTGGTGATAAATTCTTGACATCGCAAACATATGCGTCAGCACAACCACGTTGTTTGGACATTAACGTGTTTGCATTGAGAGGTTCGTACACAGAGCCTTTGTTTTGTTTTTGTGTCGAACGCACACGACACCATCGCGTGGGTTGCTATCCATATTATAGTAATCAATTCTACGTCCCAATTTGAAATGAAGAAAATTACAATGTTCTTAAAAGGCTAAACGGGTAATAAATGCGAATATAATATTGCACGCTATTGTTTGTGATAAGGCAATAATCGGAACATGACAACACATTTAATCGGTGCAATCTGTATTTCAATCGGTTCGAGAGTCACACCACTACCTGTTTACCGCAGTGTAAAACTGTAAAAGGTTTCATTTTATTGTGTTATCCCATTGTTTAGGTTCAATGTTAATTTGAAATTAATTGAAGAATATCCATCGATCCTTGTCGGTGGAAACGCACATACTAGAGAATGTGTATTTGAAATGCAAAAAGACATATACGAACTTGTTTTATATGTTCGTCATAAATTGTTTAAACTGTTTTGTTTCCTAGCTTTTTCTCGCATGCGTGGTTCATTCTCAAAAACCAATCTGTTCATGTGTATGGACTCAGTTGTTTTATCTATATTTATTATTTTTGGTACACATTTTTTTCGTGTGTTTTAAATACAATTAATATTGTGCATTGTAAATATTAAATATTCAATAGTTAAAATGTATGTCGAAACCAAAATGCATAACTCAGAAAAAGCAGTGTATTTTTAAATACTATAAGCTTACGGGTACAAAGGCATCGAAAACAAGTTGTGTATGTCAAAGTATGGAATAGTCATGTATTCAATACGTTGTCGATAACAGCATTAAATCATCTCACAACTGGCGGACAAATGTGTAATTATCATTACTGTTGTTGTTTTATTGAGAAAAAATTGAACGATCGGATGAAAACCAGACACACTTGCGTTATAAAAAGAAATAAATTATTTTAATGTAGAGCTTTTTGTACAAAACGAATAATGCTCCAGGTTCTATGGCACTGCATTTGTTTATTGTGATTGTGATGAGAAATATCCTAGTAGTTGATCATGTTTTCACCAATATGATTGTGTCTGTACTATGAGTAAATGAGACTTTATCAAGCAATTCCAAGATGTTCTCACAATGCGGAGTTTTCTTTATTATTATTATAATAATTATAATTATTAGTATAATAATTATCATTATTATTATTATTATTATTATTATTATTATTATTATTATTATTATTATTATTATTATTATTATTTATTATTATTATTTTTTTTATATAATGTTTAATTTTTATTATAATTTTGTCGACGACGTCAATGGTCATGCTCATGATGTTTAACAATTCTCATCTTGTGATATTTTAATTGTTAATCTCTTGTCTGAGAACATTCAAATTGGGCCTCCGAATGTCAGGACAAAACTCGGAAAATGAAAAACTCGGTTTCATATTATGCTTAGAAGTAATTAACAATATTTGCATGAATAGAGCTTTTCCTTCGCTCATTATGTCTGCGGTAGTATCTGCTTTACGCATTATTTACCACCATATTCTTATCCTCTTATATTCCAATGGTATAAATGGCAAGCACACGGTTTCCGTGTTATCATGCAGACATCCTCAGCTGGACGTGTATCACAAAGGAATCCGATTATAAACATTGTAATCACAATGCAATCTCTGCTCTTTGTCATTTAACAGACATGATAAAAACCTGGTTTGTGAAAAGGGGATTTAAAGTATGTGCTGTCGCCCCAGATTAGCTTGCGAAGTCCGCATAGGCTGATCAGGAAAGACACTTTCTCTCTAACCGGGATTTTCGTCAAAAATAGTCTTCTTTTAAACGAAGAATACAAAAACGCGGAAAGTGTCGACCCTGATTAGCCTGTGCCGATCATGTTAATATTGGACGACATTTTACGAGCATGCATTAAAACCCGTTTTCACAGAGTTAGACTTATATCTATAACACATTAGTTTCAAGACAAGACTTAAATGTTTAGAAACAAGACATTCACTGTTAACAGGAACGAGTGGTTCATTAAAAGTACGTCACTCTTAAATTGTTTGACATACTTGATTATCAATGTCCTTATAAATCAATGTATGTATTATATTGAAGCGTTTCTGTTATATTATGGATTCATATAATTAAATATTAATACTGTTTTCTACGTTAACACTTAATGCTTGAAATGTCATATCCTCGTTATGCAGGTTCAATTAAACGTATTTGATTTAGATCAAGCAAAACACATAAAACATGTATAAAAATATTCATTAATGAAGAAGAATTAGAAAGAAGTTTTCTATCTTGATGTATATTTGCACACTAGTGTAACAATGACAATCTTATATAATGTCCAATAGTCCAAGTTCTTCCTGAACAAATTATGGTCTTTAAATATTTATAAGTCAATTCAATATTGTCAATTTACCTAGACTAATGAAAATGTTGAATGACATACTGTCGTCTTCCATTATCAAACGGTAATATGAAAAAAGCTATTGGAAGTGAGAACATTTATTTCAACAGTATGAGAATAAAAACATTATACCATACCCACGGGAAACCGATGCGATGTATGATACAATTAAATACACTGTACGCAGACCTGTGAAAAGCGAATAATACCGAGGAAGCGGTGAATACTGTTTTACATGTCTGTTTAACAGTGTCTAAATTACGGCGGCATAAAGGGGACATAGGAAATATTTTATTTAACGGTTTCTATGACGTGCGCACGTTATAGCTATGACGTGCGCACGCCATAGCTATGACGTGCGCACGCGATAGCTATGACGTGCGCACGCCATAGCTATGACGTGCGCACGCCAAGCTACGACGTGCGCACGCGATAGCTATGACGTGCGCACGTCATAGCTATGACATGCGCACGTCATAGCTGACCAATGATAATACGTATCAGATCAGCCATTGATTATCAAAAAATGGAAATACTTAGTGATTTGTTTGAAAAGGGATTGCAAAGCTGGGAAATTCAACATGTATTGAGAATGGACTATGGTGTTCAAATCAGTATTCGCCATTTGAAAAGAACATTAAATGAATTAGGACTGAAAAGAAGAGATTGTTCAAACATCGCTAGGTAACTTATTTTATACAAAATGAACTTATTCAATCCGGTCAACTGCATGGATATCGTATGATGGCCG